>JBAIAC010000266.1:0-232234 GCA_037349315.1 Chelydra serpentina
GCACTGGCAGCTGTGGGCAGCACAGGGGAGTGATGGGGGGGCACTGGCAGCTGTGGGCAGCACAGGGGAGTGATGGGGGGCACTGGCAGCTGCGGGGAGCACAGGGGGGTGATGGGGGGGCACTGGCAGCTGTGGGGAGCACAGGGGAGTGATGGGGGGGCACTGGCAGCTGTGGGCAGCACAGGGGAGTGGGGGGGCACCGGCAGCTGTGGGCAGCACAGGGGAGTGGGGGGGGCACCGGCAGCTGTGGGCAGCACAGGGGAGTGATGGGGGGGCACCGGCAGCTGTGGGCAGCACAGGGGAGTGATGGGGGGCACTGGCAGCTGTGGGCAGCACAGGGGGTGATGGCGGGGCACCGGCAGCTGTGGGCAGCACAGGGGAGTGATGGGGGGGCACCGGCAGCTGTGGGCAGCACAGGGGAGTGGGGGGGGCACCGGTAGCTGTGGGCAGCACAGGGGAGTGATGGGGGGGCACTGGCAGCTGTGGGCAGCACAGGGGAGTGATGGGGGGGCACTGGCAGCTGTGGGCAGCACAGGGCAGTGATGGGGGGGCACTGGCAGCTGTGGGGAGCACAGGGGAGTGATGGGGGGCACTGGCAGCTGCGGGCAGCACAGGGGAGTGAGGGGGGGCACTGGCAGCTGTGGGCAGCACAGGGGTGTGATGGGGGGGCACTGGCAGCTGTGGGCAGCACAGGGGAGTGATGGGGGGGCACCGGCAGCTGTGGGGGGCACAGGGGAGTGATGGGGGGCACTGGCAGCTGTGGGCAGCACAGGGGAGTGACGGGGGGGCACTGGCAGCTGCGGGCAGCACAGGGGAGTGACGGGGGGGCACCGGCAGCTGCGGGCAGCACAGGGGAGTGACGGGGGGGCACTGGCAGCTGTGGGCAGCACAGGGCACTGATGGGGGGGCACTGGCAGCTGTGGGGAGCACAGGGGAGTGATGGGGGGGCACTGGCAGCTGTGGGGAGCACAGGGGAGTGATGGGGGGGCACTGGCAGCTGTGGCAGCACAGGGGAGTGACGGGGGGCACTGGCAGCTGCGGGGAGCACAGGGGAGTGATGGGGGGCACTGGCAGCTGTGGGCAGCACAGGGGAGTGATGGGGGGCACTGGCAGCTGCGGGGAGCACAGGGGAGTGATGGGGGGGCACTGGCAGCTGTGGGCAGCACAGGGGAGTGGGGGGGGGCACTGGCAGCTGTGGGCAGCACAGGGGAGTGATGGGGGGGCACTGGCAGCTGTGGGCAGCACAGGGGAGTGATGGGGGGACTGGCAGCTGTGGGCAGCACAGGGGAGTGATGGGGGGGCACTGGCAGCTGTGGGCAGCACAGGGGAGTGATGGGGGGGCACTGGCAGCTGTGGGCAGCACAGGGGAGTGATGGGGGGCACTGGCAGCTGTGGGCAGCACAGGGGAGTGATGGGGGGCACTGGCAGCTGTGGGGAGCACAGGGGAGTGATGGGGGGGCACTGGCAGCTGTGGGCAGCACAGGGGAGTGATGGGGGGGCACTGGCAGCTGTGGGCAGCACAGGGGAGTGATGGGGGGCACTGGCAGCTGTGGGGAGCACAGGGGAGTGATGGGGGGCACTGGCAGCTGTGGGAGCACAGGGGAGTGATGGGGGGCACTGGCAGCTGTGGGCAGCACAGGGGAGTGATGGGGGGGCACCGGCAGCTGTGGGCAGCACAGGGGAGTGATGGGGGGGCACCGGCAGCTGTGGGGAGCACAGGGGAGTGATGGGGGGGCACTGGCAGCTGTGGGGAGCACAGGGGAGTGATGGGGGGCACTGGCAGCTGTGGGGAGCACAGGGGAGTGATGGGGGGGCACCGGCAGCTGTGGGCAGCACAGGGGAGTGATGGGGGGGCACTGGGGAGCACAGGGGAGTGATGGGGGGGCACTGGGCAGCACAGGGGAGTGATGGGGGGGCACTGGCAGCTGTGGGCAGCACAGGGGAGTGATGGGGGGACACTGGCAGCTGCGGGGAGCACAGGGGAGTGATGGGGGGGCACTGGCAGCTGTGGGCAGCACAGGGAGGATGGGGGGGCACTGGCAGCTGTGGGGAGCACAGGGGAGTGACGGGGGGGCACTGGCAGCTGTGGGGAGCACAGGGGAGTGATGGGGGCACTGGCAGCTGCGGGGAGCACAGGGGAGTGACGGGGGGGCACTGGCAGCTGTGGGCAGCACAGGGGAGTGATGGGGGGGCACTGGCAGCGGTGGGCAGCACAGGGGGTGTGATGGGGGGGCACTGGCAGCTGCGGGGAGCACAGGGGAGTGATGGGGGGGCACTGGCAGCTGTGGGCAGCACAGGGGAGTGGGGGGGGCACCGGTAGCTGTGGGCAGCACAGGGGAGTGATGGGGGGGCACCGGCAGCTGTGGGCAGCACAGGGGAGTGATGGGGGGGCACCGGCAGCTGTGGGCAGCACAGGGGAGTGATGGGGGGGCACTGGCAGCTGTGGGGAGCACAGGGGAGTGGGGGGGGGGCACTGGCAGCTGTGGGGAGCACAGGGGAGTGGGGGGGGGCACTGGCAGCTGCGGGGAGCACAGGGGAGTGATGGGGGGCACCGGCAGCTGTGGGGAGCACAGGGGAGTGATGGGGGGCACTGGCAGCTGTGGGGAGCACAGGGGAGTGATGGGGGGGCACTGGCAGCTGTGGGGAGCACAGGGGAGTGAGGGGGGCACTGGCAGCTGTGGGCAGCACAGTGGTGTGATGGGGGGCACTGGCAGCTGCGGGGAGCACAGGGGAGTGATGGGGGGCACTGGCAGCTGCGGGGAGCACAGGGGAGTGAGGGGGGGACACTGGCAGCTGCGGGGAGCACAGGGGAGTGACGGGGGGGCACTGGTAGCTGTGGGCAGCACAGGGGAGTGATGGGGGGGCACCGGCAGCTGTGGGCAGCACAGGGGAGTGATGGGGGGGCACTGGCAGCTGTGGGCAGCACAGGGGAGTGAGGGGGGCACTGGCAGCTGTGGGCAGCACAGGGGAGTGAGGGGGGCACTGGCAGCTGTGGGCAGCACAGGGGTGTGATGGGGGGCACTGGCAGCTGCGGGGAGCACAGGGGAGTGATGGGGGGACACTGGCAGCTGCGGGGAGCACAGGGGAGTGAGGGGGGGACACTGGCAGCTGCGGGGAGCACAGGGGAGTGACGGGGGGGCACTGGTAGCTGTGGGCAGCACAGGGGAGTGATGGGGGGCACCGGCAGCTGTGGGCAGCACAGGGGAGTGATGGGGGGGCACTGGCAGCTGTGGGCAGCACAGAGGGGTGATGGGGGGGCACTGGCAGCTGCGGGGAGCACAGGGGAGTGACGGGGGGGGCACTGGTAGCTGTGGGCAGCACAGGGGAGTGATGGGGGGGCACCGGCAGCTGTGGGCAGCACAGGGGAGTGGGGGGGGGCACCGGCAGCTGTGGGCAGCACAGGGGAGTGGGGGGGGGGCACCGGCAGCTGCGGGCAGCACAGGGGAGTGATGGGGGGGGCACCGGCAGCTGCGGGCAGCACAGGGGAGTGATGGGGGGGGGCACTGGCAGCTGCGGGGAGCACAGGGGAGTGGGGGGGGCACTGGCAGCTGTGGGCAGCACAGGGGAGTGATGGGGGGGGCACTGGCAGCTGCGGGGAGCACAGGGAGTGATGGGGGGGGCACTGGCAGCTGCGGGGAGCACAGGGGAGTGACGGGGGGGCACTGGCAGCTGCGGGGAGCACAGGGGAGTGACGGGGGGGGCACTGGCAGCTGCGGGGAGCACAGGGGAGTGATGGGGGGCACTGGCAGCTGCGGGGAGCACAGGGGAGTGATGGGGGGCACTGGCAGCTGTGGGGAGCACAGGGGAGTGATGGGGCACTGGCAGCTGTGGGCAGCACAGGGGAGTGATGGGGGACACTGGCAGCTGTGGGGAGCACAGGGGAGTGATGGGGGGACACTGGCAGCTGTGGGGAGCACAGGGGAGTGACGGGGGGGCACTGGTAGCTGTGGGCAGCACAGGGGAGTGATGGGGGGGCACCGGCAGCTGTGGGCAGCACAGGGGAGTGGGGGGGGGCACCGGCAGCTGTGGGCAGCACAGGGGAGTGGGGGGGGCACCGGCAGCTGCGGGCAGCACAGGGGAGTGATGGGGGGGGGCACTGGCAGCTGCGGGGAGCACAGGGAGTGGGGGGGGCACTGGCAGCTGTGGGCAGCACAGGGGAGTGATGGGGGGGGCACTGGCAGCTGCGGGGAGCACAGGGGAGTGATGGGGGGGGCACTGGCAGCTGCGGGGAGCACAGGGGAGTGACGGGGGGGCACTGGCAGCTGCGGGGAGCACAGGGGAGTGACGGGGGGGCACTGGCAGCTGTGGGCAGCACAGGGGAGTGATGGGGGGCACTGGCAGCTGTGGGGAGCACAGGGGAGTGATGGGGGGCACTGGCAGCTGTGGGCAGCACAGGGGAGTGATGGGGGGACACTGGCAGCTGTGGGGAGCACAGGGGAGTGATGGGGGGACACTGGCAGCTGTGGGGAGCACAGGGGAGTGATGGGGGGGCACTGGCAGCTGTGGGCAGCACAGGGGAGTGATGGGGGGGCACTGGCAGCGGTGGGCAGCACAGGGGAGTGATGGGGGGCACTGGCAGCGGTGGGCAGCACAGGGCAGTGATGGGGGGGCACTGGCAGCGGTGGGCAGCACAGGGCAGTGATGGGGGGGCACTGGCAGCTGCGGGCAGCACAGGGGAGTGATGGGGGGGCACTGGCAGCTGTGGGGAGCACAGGGGAGTGATGGGGGGCACTGGGGAGCACAGGGGAGTGATGGGGGGGCACTGGCAGCGGTGGGCAGCACAGGGGAGTGATGGGGGGCACTGGCAGCGGTGGGCAGCACAGGGCAGTGATGGGGGGGCACTGGCAGCTGTGGGGAGCATAGGGCAGTGATGGGGGGGCACTGGCAGCTGCGGGCAGCACAGGGGAGTGATGGGGGGGCACTGGCAGCTGTGGGCAGCACAGGGGAGTGGGGGGGGGCACCGGTAGCTGTGGGGAGCACAGGGGAGTGAGGGGGGGGCACTGGCAGCTGTGGGGAGCACAGGGCAGTGATGGGGGGGCACTGGCAGCTGCGGGCAGCACAGGGAGTGGGGGGGGGCACCGGTAGCTGTGGGGAGCACAGGGGAGTGGGGGGGGGGCACCGCCCTGCCCCCTCCTGCGGCGCAGGTGCCGCGTGGCTCCGGGGTGGGGCTCACGCTGCTCTCCCGTCCGCAGGACCAGTTTGAGTTCGCGCTCACGGCCGTGGCAGAGGAGGTCAATGCCATCCTGAAGGCGCTGCCCCAGTGACCCGGGCGCCCCGCCGCGCCCGCCCCCTCCCGTGTGCTTCGAGCGCCCGCCCGCCCGCGTAACGTCGTGTCTGTGATGCTGGTCGTCTGCCCGCCCCCTCCTGCTGGGAGCGGCTGGGTCGGGCTCACAGCAGGGGCACGGCTGCCTGACCCCGCTGGGGGATGGGGGGGTCTGCACCGGCTGCCCCCGCATGCCCAGTGCCCGCCTGTGTAGAGGGGCCCACGCACAGGCCCTGCGCCGGGCTCCTCCCCGTGTGTGTGTCTAGTCACGCTGCCCCCCCCCCCCCCCCGCCCACGGGACCCAGCACGGGGCGGGTCTGAGCTCTGCCAGGAGCCTGCACCCCCTGGGCCAGGACGGGCCTGTGAGCAGCCCCTGCCCCCAGGAGCTCTGCTGCTCCGTGCCCCTCCTCCCGGCGTGAAGGGGGGGGGGCAGTGCGGCTCTCACCCTGCTGCCCCCACCCTGCCCTGCTCCTGTCCCTCCCCCGCCTGTCCCATTGCCTGGGGGTGGACCCCCCCTTCCCTTCCTGGGGTCAGAGGTGACAGCTGGCACAATCCTTACCAGGCTCAGTGCCCCCCTGCTCCGGTGATGCCAGGAGCCTGCCCGGCCAAGCCCTTGGGGGTGGCAGCCCGGCTGGGGAACCCCCCCCTCCCCTCAACACCCCCCGTGTGGGTCAATCAGCATCCGTCGAGCAGAAGAGACATTTCTAGAGAAATATAATTTTGTATCTTGATGTGAATAAAGTTCTCGTGTCGCGTTTGTGCAGCTGCAGCTCGGCCTGGCCTGTCTCTGTGGGTGTTTCCCTGCCGGGGGTCGGGGGCTGTGCCCCTCCCTGCACCCCCCAGCCAGGCCTGGGCCCCTGGCTGCACCTCCCAGCCTGGCCTGTCTCTGTGGGTGTTTCCCTGCTGGGGGTCGGGGGCTGTGCCCCTCCCTGCACCCCCCAGCCACGCCTGGGCCCCTGGCTGCACCTCCCAGCCCGGCCTGGCCTGTCTCTGTGGGTGTTTCCCTGCAGGGGGGCAGGGGCTGTGCCCCTCCCTGCACCCCCCAGCCAGGCCTGGGCCCCTGGCTGCACCTCCCAGCCCGGCCTGGCCTGTCTCTGTGGGTGTTTCCCTGCCGGGGGTCGGGGGCTGTGCCCCTCCGTGCACCCCCCAGCCAGGCCTGGGCCCCTGGCTGCACCTCCCAGCCCGGCCTGGCCTGTCTCTGTGGGTGTTTCCCTGCGGGGGGTCAGGGGCTGTGCCCCTCCCTGCACCCCCCAGCCAGGCCTGCGCCCCTGGCTGCACCTCCCAGCCTGGCCTGTCTCTGTGGGTGTTTCCCTGCCGGGGGTCGGGGGCTGTGCCCCTCCGTGCACCCCCCAGCCAGGCCTGGGCCCCTGGCTGCACCTCCCAGCCCGGCCTGGCCTGTCTCTGTGGGTGTTTCCCTGCCGGGGGTCGGGGGCTGTGCCCCTCCCTGCACCCCCCCAGCCAGGCCTGGGCCCCTGGCTGCACCTCCCAGCCTGGCCTGTCTCTGTGGGTGTTTCCCTGCGGGGGGGTTGGGGGCTGTGCCCCTCCGTGCACCCCCCAGCCAGGCCTGGGCCCCTGGCTGCACCTCCCAGCCTGGCCTGTCTCTGTGGGTGTTTCCCTGCGGGGGGTCGGGGGCTGTGCCCCTCCCTGCACCCCCCCAGCCAGGCCTGGGCCCCTGGCTGCACCTCCCAACCTGGCCTGTCTCTGTGGGTGTTTCCCTGCAGGGGGGCAGGGGCTGTGCCCCTCCCTGCACCCCCCAGCCAGGCCTGGGCCCCTGGCTGCACCTCCCAGCCTGGCCTGTCTCTGTGGGTGTTTCCCTGCTGGGGGTCGGGGGCTGTGCCCCTCCCTGCACCCCCCAGCCAGGCCTGGGCCCCTGGCTGCACCTCCCAGCCTGGCCTGTCTCTGTGGGTGTTTCTGTGCCCCCTCACTGCACCCCCCCCTCCCCCCCAGCCAGGCCTGGCTCTGGGAGGGGGTTACTGGGCTGGGGAGGGGGCTATGCCCCTCGCTGCACTGCCCCCCGGTCCCTGGCCCACCCCAGGGTGGGGAAGGCAGCACAGACTAAGCCCAGCTCCCAGCTCTGGCACCAGCTCACTCCATGCCCTGGGGGTTAGAGAGGGGCAGGTGCCCCAGGGTATCGTCCCCCCCGGCCATCCTGTCCTTGGGAATGGCCTGGGCCTGCCCTCCCTGGGGGAAAACTCTGCTTGAGGGTGGGGCCTTGTGCCTGGTGCAACCCCAGCACCCCCCCTCAGGGCTGAATGTCCCAGGCCTGGCCTCTTGGAGAAACGTAGTCACCCCAGCACCCAGGGCCCCTGCCCTCCCCCCTCAGAGAGCCTCCCTCACACACCACCTCTATTGCAAACGGTTTATTGACTGACAGCAGGGTCTACTCCCTGGGGGGTGGCGCAGCCCCACGGCAGCAAGGGAGACGCACAGCAGGGGAGAGGCACCCCCCCCCCACACGCATCCACAGCCTTAGAGCGGCCCCTGCCCAGCTGGGAGGGGAAGGGGGGGGGGGTCGGCTGCTGGAGTGAGACCCCTCCCCGTGTGCAGGCTCTGAGGGGGAATTCTCCATCGCTTCCAGCTGCCTCCACCCCTGCACTCAGGCCTCTTCCAGCTGCAACACCCCAGCAGAGCGGGGCTAGGCCGGAGGTGCCCAGGGCTCTGGGTCCCAGCTCGTACAGGGCAACATAACCAACCCCCCCAGCCCCTGGGCCCCCCCTCACTGCTCCAGCCCCCAGCCCAGCATGCAGGGCACTGCCCAGCCAGGCCGCAGCACAGACTCGGCCGTGGGTGGAATCTGTGCCCACGGCGCCACCAGCCCCCCCACGCTAGCTACAGCCCACTACACACTGCTCAGCAGACAGTGACAGGAGAGGACCCCCCCCCCCCTCACTACACAGCCCGGGGGTACTGGGGGGGTGGGAGTGCGGAAACAGAGCGATGTCCGGGCGTGACCAGCCTCCCTGGGCGACTGCACGTGGCAGGGTCCCCGCGGCGCGTCCCTCAGAACACACCTGGGGAGACAAGCAGAGGGGGGGGGGACCAGACAGATGAATCAAGCCTCATGAGCGTGTGACAGGCAGCGCACGTGCGGGCCAGGCCACCGTCACCCTCGGGCGGGGGGGCTCCCGCCCCATTCCTGGGGCAGGACTCGCCGGAGGCTCCTGCCAGCCCGGGTGGGGTGAGGCGCCGGAGGGAGGGGTGCTGGGGCCTGATGCCCCAGCTGAGGTGCCCCCGGCCCTGTGGGGTGATGGTGCCCTGGCCGGGGCCAGTGGGACAGGGGGTTACCTGGGGGGCAGGCAGGGGCTGCAGCCAGAGCAGTGGAGATGGGGGAAGGGGGTGGGGTGAGCAGCAGCAACAGAGAGGGCGAGAACTAGCACCCACCCCCCAGTTACCTTCCTTGCAGCATCTGCCCCCCGACTCCGCTAGAGCAGCCCCGCTGCGCTTGTCCCCCCAGCAAAGGACCTGAGCCCCACACCCCTGGGCCTGTACGCCTCCCCTGCCAGGCCATGACCCCTACACCCCCCCCACCAGGCATGCCTCCTGCATCCCCCGCTCTGCTGGGGGGAGTGTGTGTGTGGGGGGGGCAGCCAGGCTCAGCAGAGGGGGTTCTGGGAGGAGACCCTAGGGGCAGACCAGCTCCCGTTGAAACGGGGCAGATCCTCGCTCCTCACATTGCACAGCTGAGCCAAGGGCAGCGGTAGCCTTGTGCCAGGCCTGCCCCCCCCCCCCCCCCCCCGCCGGGGGAAGGCAGGGTATGGACAGGCAGCGGAGCACGGGATGCAGCGATGTGGCCCCCCCCGGGAGCACTCGATTCCCCCCCTGGGGGGCAGCTCCTCACTCCGCAATGACACACAGCAGAGGGAGGCTCCTCTCCGGCCCTTTACTGAGCCCCCCCGGCCCTGGGGGGCTCCCAGGCGGCCCCGCTACGCCCGCATACGCTGAGGGAGGGGCCAGCTGCTCCCCTGGGGCTGGGATCCTCTGGCTGCCCGGCCCCCCCGGCCCCAGCCGGGCTCACAGCAGGCGGCAACGCGACTGCTTGTGCTTGGGAGCCGGCTCTGCCCCCGCTGCTGCCTCGGGCGCTGCCCCCTGCTGCCTGCCCCCTGCCCCCGGGCTCTGCGTCCGGCTGCCCTTGCCGCCCACGGGCCGGGGCACCTCGCTCCCCCCTTGCGCCTCCTGCTGGCCGCCGCCCTGCTGCCTGCTGGCGCCACGCGCACCTGCTCTGTGCTGCCCCGCGGCCTCCATCTCCGACAGGCTGTAGGCCATGGCCAGCTGCAGGTCCTCGTCCTCCTCCTCGCTGTCCGTGTACAGGCAGACCGGGGACGCGCTGCGGGGCCGCGGCGGCGCGGGCGGCGCGGGCGAGGCCCGGCCCACGAGGGCCTGCTGCTCCCGGCGGCTCAGCTCCAGCCCCAGCGCCATGTCGTCAGGGACACCTGATGGGAAGGAGGCACAAGCGTCAGGGCCCACGGGCCAGGCGCGCTGTCCCCAGGGCTGGCCCGGCCTGGCCGTGGGGTGGGGGAGGACGGGCCTGTGCCTATGGCACCGGATGGGGACGCCGGAGACCCAAGTTCCATTCCTAGGCCTGCCCCGGCCTCCCCAGCTCACCCTGGGTCAGTCACCGGATCTGGGTCTCGGTGCCGCTGTCTGAAGTGGGGAGAACCCCCAACCCCCCGCGCGCCCCTCTACCTCTGGGGGCAGGGCTCAGCCAACGCCCAGACAGAACAGTCCAGAGCCAGGGCCCCCCGTTCCCCAGAGACACCCCCCCCACTCCTCACCGTTAACGTGGATCGATTTCAGCTCCCCGTCCTCTTCCACCTCCACCCGCTCCTGCCCGTTCTCCACAATCCTGCAGAGACAGGGACAGCCCAAGGTCACCCCGCCGGCCAGGGGGAAGATACGACAGGCCCCCCAGGGATGGGGGGGCCACTGTGCGCGCTGTCTCGGGATTGTGCCAGGCTACGGGCCCCATGCGTGTCGGGGGCAGCTGCCAACTCCATTCGGAGCGGGGGCTGGTCTTTGCCGTCTCCGTCTCTTCGGACCTCGGGCGCGAGCGACACTTCCGGGGGCGCAGGCCCCGGGCTGAGAGCCGGTCGTGGATTTGAAGTGCTCCCCCCTTGAAAGGGAATCGCTCCGAACCATGGCCCCTGCCCAGCACCGGACTCCGGGCTCCCCGGCTGGGGCTGATGGAGGGGTCACCGCGGGAGGTTCGAAAGGGCAGAAGCTGCGCTGGTCGGGCCGGGTCTCTGGCCACTGGTCAAACAGCAGGAGCCAGCGGCGATGGGGGGACCCTGCCTGGACACAGCTGGGCCCCAGGAAGGGTGGGCTCTGGCATGGGGGGACATGGGACTGGCTGGCCCCATGGAGAGCTCTGGTGGGGGGCTGTAGTGGGGTGGCTCGCTCCTGCCCTGAGGGCTTACAACAGCCCAGGAGAGGGCAGAGGCTGGGGGCGGCTGATTGGGGGAAGCAGACCACAGCTGGGGCCACGCCCCAAGCAGACCACAGCTGGCCCTTATAAGAGGGCGGTGAGCCAGGCACTCAGGGAGTCTCCCTCTAGCTGAGGAGGGAGCTGGGCCCAGCTGCCTGGGGAGCCCAAGGGCACCGGAGTGAGGCAGGGCTGGGGAAGGCCAGAGGCACTGGGGAGCTCCAGGCCGGCAACTCCCCAGGCTGCAGGGCCTTGTCCAAGGCCCAGGGAGGTACTGGGGCTGGGTAAAGGCAGCAGGTCCAAACCCCGCTTGCCTATGACTGGCTAATACAGACTGCAGTCTGCCCCAGGGCGCGATGACTGGCAGTAGCCCATAGGCTGAGGCAAGGTGGGGGGTTCCCCTGGAGGGGAGACCCAGCGACTGAGGGGGCACTGCCAGGGGGCAGCACCCCGGACAAAAGGGCACCGGGAGGGATACGGGGCCCAACAGCGAGCGGGGCAGCGACCAGCAGAGGGGGCTCCAGGCTGGAAAGAGCCAAGTCCCTGGACGAGCAGCAGGGGGCGCCGCTGGGTGAGTCCTGCCCCGTTACAGGGTCCCATGGAGGGGGGGGGGGGAACGACACACCATACTAGGGGGGTCCCCATGGAGGGCTCGGGGGGGGGGGGACACTATACTGGGGGGTCCCCATGGAAGGCTCTGGTGTGGCGAGTGGCGGGACATGGGACTGGGGGGCCCCATGGAGGGAGTGAGGGAGGGTGGGGGGGGGGACACCACACTCGGGTGGGCCATGGAGGGCTCTGGCGTGGCGGGACAGGGGACTGGGGGGGTCCCATGGAGTGAGGAGGGTGGGGGGACACCACACTGGGGGGGCCATGGAGGGCTCTGGCTTGGCGGGTGGGGGGACACGGGACTGGGGGGGCCCATGATCTGGTCCCCTGGAGCAGCTGCCGTGTTGCCAGGAGACGGGCTGGCTTCGCCATTGGCCGGTCCGCGCTGGCCCCTCCCTACCTCTTCGTGGTGATGCGTTTGCCGTTGACGAAGGTGGTGGAAGTGGAAACCGAGCGGAAGCCGATGCCGGGGTCGGTGCCGGGGCTGAAGGACGACGAGAAGAAATCTGAAAAACAGGGCAACAACCTCACAGCGGGAGCCCCCAGCCTGGCCCTGGGGAGCCCCGCGGGATCACAGGGGGTCCCTTGGCCGGGCGTGAGAGGGTGACGGGGCGGTAATGGGTCAGCCAGGGGACGCACTGCAGGGCGGGGGTGAAACTGGGACAAGAAACGTCTGTCCAGGATTCGCAGGGTTCTGCCTGTCCCTGAATCGCCGGAGCCGAGGGAAGGAGGTTTGGGCCGGGCCAGGCCGGGGAGCCGGAGCCGAGGGAAGGAGGTTTGGGCCGGGCCAGGCCGGGGAGCCGGAGCCGCGGGGAGGAGGTTTGGGCCGGGCCAGGCCGGGGAGCCGGAGCCGCGGGGAGGAGGTTTGGGCCGGGCCAGGCCGGGGAGCCGGAGCCGCGGGGAGGAGGTTTGGGCCGGGCCAGGCCGGGGAGCCGGAGCAACCCGGGAGAAAGCTGGAGCTGGGACCACACAGGTGCCCTCTCCAGGTGGGGCAGGTGCCCAGGGAGGACGGTGCTGGCAGCGACAGGCTGCCCCCTACCTGAGGATGCTGGGAAAGAGGAGAAGAAGGAGCCTGGTCCGGGGTGTCGGAGGCCAGCTCCCCGCAGCTCGGAGAACGGCAGCATCTCCTCTGGAAGGCAGGGATTGCGGCGTGAGCACAGCCCGAGAACCTCCCCAGCCGGATGCCAGGCCAGGCCGCGCCAGCCACACAACTCCGGAGCGCAGCCCGTCCACCCTCGGGGCAGGGCACCCATGGGCCCCAGAGCGGCAGGCCCCAAAGGGGGCTCTGGGGGGCATTGTCTTGTGTCCAGCTGCTGAGTTGCAGGAAGAGACGCTGAAGATCCAGCAGCCCCCGGCTACGGAGACTCTCCTGCCCCGGGCGCCGTGGGATCAGGCCTGGGTGCCAGTCACTCCGACAGGGCCACCACACGCTGCCGAGGGCTGGGAGCCAGCGGGCGCTGCTCCGGCCTCTCTCAGCTCAAGTCCGAGGCTCCCCGCAGCCCTTGGGAGAGGATCCGCGATAGGCAGCCCGCTGGTCCCCCTCGTAACGGCCGCCCCCTGCCAGCCGCCGCAGCGAGCAGGGCACGGCCCTGGGACCCGAGTTCAATTCCTCCCACAGGCCCGGGCCCAGCACCTAGGCTGGCTCCATCAGTCGGGGTCTGGCACCGCTAGCCTGGTGCTGCCCAGTCACGGCCCTTTGCCCTTCCTCACCGATCAGCCCCTCCCGCGCACGGATCCTTCTGTCCCGCGGCTGCCTCCCGAGCCAAGCTCCCCCGCAGCGACCGAGCCCAGACCAGCCTCTCCCCTTCGCTATCCGGCCTCCCTTGCTCCGGCACAAGGGCCAGTGTCTGCTTGGACCGGGCCTGCTGGAAACACCCCCGGTGCGGGGCAGTCCTCGGCGGGCGTCACCGGCTGGCCCCAGCGCAGCGGGCACTGGAGGAAGCCGCTGCTCTAGCTGTGAGGCAGGGAGCTGACACTAACCGGAGGGGCTCACAGCTGCCACTGCTGTCACCCGGTTCAGCCTCAGCCCGTCCCCAAGCCAAAAGCCCCGGCCACACCACTCAAGTCAAAGGCGAATCTCCATGAACTTTCAGCAGTACAGGGCCCGTGACACACAACACAGTCTCTGGGGTCTCTCGCCAATCCTCATTTCATAGTCCCTCTCCCACGTCTCTGGCCGCAAAGAATCAAAACGTGCACTGGGTTGGGCCCACGCTCCACTCCCTCCTCCGGAGCCCCTAGGAGAGCCGGGGGCCAACACTCACCGAAGAGGTCAGCGAAGGGATCCCGCCCGCCGAAGAACTCCCGGAAGACATCGTGGGCGCTGCGGAAGGTGAAGGTGAATTCGGGGACTCCCGCGTCGGCTCTCGATCCCCCAGGCCCTGCTGGGGAAAAGCAGAGACAGGACGCTACCGCCAAGATCCCAGGCTGAACCGAGTGAGAGAAACAGGCTGGGGTCCCCCGGGGAGAGACGATCTAGGCTAACAGCCCTTGGGCCAGGGCCGCTCTGACCCGGTCCCCCCATGAATATTTGTACTGGGTGCAATTTGCCCCAGGCCAAGTTCCACCCCTAACGACTGCAGCACCGATGGGTGGGTGGAGCGTAGACACTCCACGCCGCAGCGGAGGCGGCAGCAAAGGACGCCGGGTGTCACAGCCGCGCAGGCAGCGGGAGGCCCTGCTCGGGCGGGCAGCGAGCCCCGTGGGTCCGTACCCGGGGGGGCGGGCTCAGCCGCACAGACAGCGGGAGGCCCTGCTCGGGCGGGCAGCGAGCCCCGTGGGTCCGTACCCGGGGGGGCGGGCTCAGCCGCGCAGACAGTGGGAGGCCCTGCTCGGGCCGGCAGCGAGCCCCGTGGGTCCGTACCCGGGTGTGACAGCTGCGCAGACAGCGGGAGGCCCTGCTCGGGCAGGCAGCGAGCCCCGTGGGTCCGTACCCGGGGGGGGCTCAGCCGCACAGACAGCGGGAGGCCCTGCTCGGGCGGGCAGCGAGCCCCGTGGGTCCGTACCCGGAGGGTGGGGGGGCTCAGCCGCGCAGACAGTGGGAGGCCCTGCTCGGGCGGGCAGCGAGCCCCGTGGGTCCGTACCCGGGGGGGGGGCTCAGCCACGTAGGGCTTCACCGTCCTGTTCATACCCACGCGCGCTGTGTGTGTGGTGTGGTGTGTGCGTGCGCACACGCACACGCCACACAACACTGGCTGGGATTGTCAGACTTTGTTCCCCTTGGGCCAGTTTTTCCAGGAGCAAGGTGACTGTTGTTAATGTTTTCCCTGAGTACTGTGTGGGTGCCTCGGTTTCCCCTATGCGGTGCTTGAGTATCTAGGTGGTGGGACAACGGGGCATGATTGTTACAAAGCCCTAGAAGGCAGAGGCCTGGACACAGAGAATGGCTCTGTCTCCTGGCAACAGATGGCCCGGCCCCTCCCCGGCAAAGGTATGAGCTGAAGGTGTTGGAACAAAGGGATCAGGTGACCTCCTGGCCCCGGAAGGAAAAAGGGGGAGGAGGGGCTGGTGAGTTTCAGTTTGGAGCTGGCCGGAGAAGAGGGGAGAGAGGCAGACCGGGTCTGGCCTCCCTGCCCCGTTTGGAGCTGTGGGGTGAAATGCAGGGAGCCCCCAGGCTGGGGTCTAAGCTCCCTGCCCCCCGGAAGGACCCGACTGCGGGGTCCTGGATGTACTGACAAGCTCTGGTGGGACTGTGTTCCTGGCATCTCTAATAAACCTTCTGTTCTACTGGCTGGCTGAGACTCCCAGTGACTCCGGGGAAGAGGGGTGCAGGCGCTGACTCCCCCACACTCCGTGACAACTGGTGGCAGCGGCGGGATGTTCTGCACCCCGTGAACGGCGCTTCCTGCAGTAAGTAACTGGGGAGCAGTAGAACGAAGGGGTGCTAACGAGGACCAGGCGTGCTGAAGGCTCACGGAGGAGCGGTTTCGGGGAGCGGAGGAGCTACGCTTAACCCCTGGGAGTGTGTGACCAGCGAGAAGGACTGTGCAATGATGGGGTCCCCCTGGGGGCTGCAGTGAGCAGTCCCGGGGCGGAGGAGCCTGCGGCTTGGCCCTGGGAGAGAGAAGGAATTTTGCAGTGACAGGGTTCCCCTGGGGGTGCCGTGAGTGGACCCAGGGGCGGAGGAGCTGCAGCTCGACCCTGGCAAAGAGGCGGTGACCTGGAGAAGGGCTGGCACACTTGGGGTTCTTCCTGGAAACCATGGGGAGCTAAGAGCACACCGGCCTGCGGATCCACAGCAACTTGGGAGCAGTGACGTGATGGCCTATCGCCTTCTCCTTAAGAAGAGCATGGTAACCCTGTGCAAAAAGAGAGGGCTGCCCATTGGGAAGCTCACTAAAGCCCAGTTAATCACGCGGCTGGAGGAGGATGACCATTCTAGGGAGCAGATTCCTGACCCCAATGGGGCTACAGCAGGATCTGGGAGCAGCTGGAGCGGTAGCCTGGCATCCCCAAGAGTCTGGTCCCCAACCAGACGGGGGTCTTCACGATCAGGTTCCCCAGCAGGGGATCGGAGACGGATGGGACTAGAGCTGAGTCCGAGAGAGCAAGAGGACGGTGAGAGACAGCAAGAGCCCGAGAGAGACCTACAGGAGAAGCAGCAGCAGCGTGAACTGGCGGTGGTGGAACGGAGAGGCATAGGGGACTGGCCAGTGGTGAGTGGGAATAGACCCCGGGGTGCCAGTTCCGCAGGGAACCTCGATCCTAAATTGCTGCCCCTGGTTAAGGAGGGTGGGGATGTGAAGGCCCACCTCACTGCCTTGGAGCAGGCTGGTGATTGGAACCAGGGAGACCCTGCGGAAAGGCCCCGGGATCTAGCTCCCTTGCTGGGTCCCAAGGCCGTAAACCCCGCCAGCCAGATGGGTGGGATGGTGGACGGACTTCTACCCCTGACCCCAACCCGTATGTCTGCGTGGACTCTCCTGAGCTCAGGCCCTGCGGACCCCCAGTGGGAACGGAAGGTGATGGTCAATGGAGAGACATTCTTGGGGTGGCGAAACCCCGGAACAGAGAGAACTGTGGTCAGGCCCAGGGTGGTGCACCCCCACTAGATGCTAAGGGGCTGTGTGACCTGGGTGAGGGTCCCAGGAATGGAACCGGTCGCCCTGCCTATGGCCCAGATCCCTGTGCAGACCCAGGAGGGGTCGGGCTGGCTGGTGGTTGGGGTTCTCCAGAATATCGGCTGTAAGGTGCTGTTGGGGGGTGACTGTGTATCTTTGGGACAGGATCCAGGCCCTGGCCCTGTAACGGCCGAGGATTTGAATTTGAACTCAGGGAAAACATTAACAACAGTCCTAGTTCGTCACACAAGGTCCCCCCCCCCAGGCCAGGCTCCTCCCCCCAGCACAGCCGGCTCACCTGCTCCCATGAGGCCTTCCTTGCCATAGCGGTCGTAGACGTCACGTTTTTCCTCTGCGCGGAGAAGAGGGGAGAGTTAGCCGGCCCCCACCGCTCCAGCAGGGCTGGGCTGGGGAGGGGGCGGCACCTCGCTAAGGGGGAGAATGGGTCGTGCAGCTGGGGGGGGGGGCATCGCCAGCTCTCGTGCCATCAGGAGTACTCCTAAAGCCCCAGCTCTCGGAGTCATGGGACGGGGCAAGACTGCCAGCCGCTGTTTTCTCCCCTTCCTGGCAGATGAGAACCCAACACTTGCTTTGAAAAAACGGGATTTTAGACCCAGAGTCGTGGCTCTGGAACGCTCGGGGCTGGTGCGGGGGGGGGGGAAGATGTCCCCTGGCCGGCTCTCCGGGTGCCCCATGCCAGGCTCACGGGGCCTCTGAGCAGCGTCGGCTCCCAGGCGATGTGATCTAACCCAGCTCCCCTAGATCCATGGGATGCACAGGGCTACCCCAGGCATCTGCAGCCAGAGGGACTTGGGGTAATAGCGGGAAAAGCTTCTAACACTCCGGGGAGCCTCGCTCGGGAGCAGCTTCCTGGGAGCCGGTGAACCCCCGGCCCTGGAGGATTTTGCAATAAACCCGTCAGGGCTGGGCCAGGGCCACTTGGCCCTGCCGGGGTGCAGGGCTGAACTAGGCGACCCCTCGAGGTCCCTTCCACCCCCATGGCTACAAGCGCCAGGTGTCCTGAAACGAAGCAGGGAGGGGAGACGCCGGCCCCTTACTGTCCGACAGCACTTCGTAGGCCTCCGCGATCTCTTTGAACTTCCGCTCGGCATGTTCCTTGTTCTCCGGGTTCTTATCCGGGTGCCATTTCAGCGCCGCCTTCCTGTACCTGCACCGGCCCAGGGACAGTCAGTGACCCCCAGCTCTGCCGTCGGCAGGTGCCATCATACCCACCCCCCGTGCCAGCCACCCGGTGCCAGGCTGGTCCCCACCGCGCCAGGATCCTGCCGGGCACAGCCTGGGCTCCAGGAAAGCAGGGCTGGGTTCAGGGGCTTCCTTAGAGAACCCCCCGCCCCCATCTTACTCTCTGCGCCCCCCCCCCCCCCCCGCCAAGCAGTGGCAGGACCGGGCAGGGCCTGTGATCACAGTGCATGTTCCTCAGTCAGGGCCCCCTGCATGGGCCGGGCCACCAGCATCAGGAGACGCTGCCACACCCACTCCCCCCTCCCCGCCTCGAACCAGCACCCACCGGGCCAGCCCCCCTCAACCAGCACCACTGGCCGGGGCCCCCCCATACTCCCCCCTCCCCACCTCAAACCAGCACCACTGGCCGGGGCCCCCCTCCATACTCCCCCCCCCCCCGAACCAGCACCCACCAGGCCAGCCCCCCTCAACCAGCACCACTGGCCGGGGCCCCCCCATACTCCCCCCTCCCCCCTCTCGAACCAGCACCACTGGCCGGGGCCCCCCCATACTCCCCCCTCCCCACCTCGAACCAGCACCCACCGGGCCAGCCCCCCTCAACCAGCACCACTGGCCAGGGCCCCCCCATACTCCCCCCTCCCCCCCCCTCGAACCAGCACCCACCAGGCCAGCCCCCCTCAACCAGCACCACTGTCCGGGGTCCCCCTCCATACTCCCCCCTCCCCCCCCCAAACCAGCACCCACCGGCCCCAAGTCACAACTCAGGGAGGAAGTAACAGCATTTCTTTCCCTGTCACCGTCACCCCACACAAGAGCCCCCCCACCCCCCCCTTTGGTCAGATTGACGGGCGTGCTCCAGTCAGAGTGACAGCTGAGGAGTGACAGAGGCAAAACTCGTTAGCCGATTAATCAGGTGTGTTGTGGTAACACCTAGAGGTCCCGCCCGAGATCAGGGTGTGAGGCTGGGGGGGGAGGCGCAGAAGCGAGGCCCGAGAGGAAGGGACTTGACCAAGGTCGCAGCAGGTCAGTGGCAGACCCGGGCCGGATCCCAGGTCTCCCGAGTGCCAGCCCAGGCCGGCTTTACTCCGAGGCGGCCCCGGGCCGGGCAGCAGCTGTGAGTGGAAAGCGTGGGCGACCCGGGAGGGGGCAGGACTTACGCCTTCTTGATGTCGTCCGAGGAGGCGTTTCGGGGCACGCCCAGCGCTTCGTAGTACTCCACCATGGCGCTGTCCGTCCGTCCGTCAGGGGCCGGCGGTGCAGCTGGGGAGGAGGGGCACGTCAGGCGTATCTGGAGACGCCTGGGGGAGCGCAGCGAGCCCCCCGGGACCGGGCCGGCTGCTAAGGGCAGAGCGTCAGCCAGAAACAGCCGCCCGTCCCCAGGTCCCGAAGAGCAGCGGCCGGGTCGGTCTGTCCCTTGCCAGAGAGAGCCAGCCCGGCCAACACAGCCCGACCAGGGCCCAATTCCTGGCCTGCCGTGCAGCACTACCAGCTCCGGAGGGGCACGTCCCCCCCGTCTGCAATGGGCTGTCCCGCGCCGAGCAGCGTGTCCGAACCAGGTGGGGTCCCCCCGCTCGCCCCCCCACGCCGGCCTCAGCCTCTCCGCCCCCCGCCCCGGCAGCAGGAATGCTCGGGGGTTATTTGCGGCTCAGAGGCTGGCGGGACCCCACCCACGTCGGGCGCCCTCGTCTCTGTCACAGCCCGAGCAGGGTCCGCACCAGCTGCAGATTCTTAAAGGGACCCTGTCTCTTGGCACCCCACAGGGTCACACGGCCCCACCCCTCCCAGAGCCACTGGGAGGTCGGGGGGGGGGGCAGGGCTCTGCTCAACCTATGCAACCGCAGACCCTCACCCCCACTGCACCACCCCCTCCTCGCTGGGGTCCCTCGCCCTTGCTGAGCCGAAAGGAGGTGCCTCCCCACGCTCCTCCCCCTCCTCACACTGACCCCCCTCATTCTCCTTCTCCACTACTGGGCTCCCCCCACACACTGCCCACAGGGAGACACCCCCCCCTCCCACACACACACTGGTGACTCTTCAGTGAGCAGGGAGCAGCACCGGGGAGGAGCAGGGACCCGGCTGGCGGCTTATCCCACCCCAGTCCCTCCAAGCACCCAGCTTCTCTCAGGGTCTTAGCTCCTCGGGACAGGTCTGTTAATCAGGTGCCCGGGAGAGCTGCATGTGGTGACTGGGGTAGCCGGGGCGGGGAAAGCTGGGGCCGGCATTCGAGCGCCCCCTCAGCGTGCGCCCCCCCACCCTGGCCGGCCTCCGGCACTGGGGCGCTGACGAGGGGCAGGGAGGGGTCCCTGGTAGAACCCGCCCCACAGCCAGGCGGGGGAGGGCGCTGCCAGCGTCACCCAATACCAGGCAGCCCAGGACCACGCGCCCCATGCGCCTGGGCAGCCCCCCCGGGCGCCACCACCTCAGGACACCGCCCTCGCCCGCCCACCCCAGCATTCAGGCACCTGAGGAATGGCCAGATGTATCCAGAGGGGCCAAGCACCCCCATCGCTCCCCCTGTCTGCACATCTCCAGAGCCCAGGCCTTTATAGGCAGTTTACTCCCCATGGGAGTAAGGCACCGGCAGCCCTTGGTGCCTAAGGAGGGAGCTGGGGGGCAAAGGGCAGCCAAGGGGGGAGTCTGACCCTTGGCCCTTAGGGGGCCCTGCCCACCAGCTGGATGGGATCAATGGTGTGGGGGGAAACGGGGGACTGCGCAGGGGCCAGAGAACAGGGAATCTCACCCGGGGACAGATCAGGGCCTGGGAGCTGGGCCCCTCCCCTCCCTGGTCAGTGTCAGTATTAAGGAGCTTAGCAGCTACTATGAACATCTAATCCCGGAACAACAGAGGAGTAAGAATAGCTCGGCAGCGAGGCTGCCCGCCCCCGCCAGCGAGGCTGCCCGCCCCCGCCAGCGAGGCTGCCCGCCCCCGCCAGTGCCCCTCGCTGGGGTCGAGGGTAGCGGAGGGCGCCGGGCTCCTGGGGAATTGGGTCACTTGTTTACAGTCAGTCACAGCTGTGCGTTTTCCCTAGGGCAGCGAGTTCCGCAGGTTAGTTCTACGCGGCAGCCTCCTCCTGCCCAACACTCCCGCACCCCAGAATCCATTCGGCCTGCAGCGGCTGAGGGCATGGCCCCGGCCTCTGAACCCCTCCACTGTCTCCCCCATTTCAGCCACGTTGCGGCCAGGTGCCTCGGCCTTCGGCCTTCCCGCAGACCCACTCCCATCTTGGCCCCCCCACCGCCGGGCCCTCGCCTGGCGCACTCGCTCGGCCCCTCTCAGTCCCCCTGGCCCCGTGCCCCATACAACACCCCTCTTCTGTTCCCTTTATCCGCGGGGCTGTTCTGGATCCTCCCCTCCCCCTCACATCCAGCACGTGCCTTCACCTCATTCACTCCCCCCCACCCCACCCCGTGGTCAGCAGTTCCCGGGGCACGTGGGGCCGGCTCGGTTCTGTTGGTAAATACGGGATTTTGCAAACCCAGCGTGTGATTTTGTGCCCTTAAAAACAAAAGCAAAACTTCAATTCTCACTTTTCCGGGGGGCACGGGGGGGAGCGCTGAGCCCGGCCCAACGGTGCTGAGCAGGCACAACCCAGAGCGACCCCGAGGAGGGGCAAACCCCCAGGGGCCTGGCATTGTGCTCAGATAGCTGCTCCCTAGTGACCAGCGTCACACCTTCCGCCGGCCCCACAGGGCTCCCTGCTCCACGGCCACCCCCGTCCCTCGCGCCCGTGGCTTGGAAGCTGGGTCCAGGGCCAGGCACCCGGGAGCTCCCCAGTGTGGCTCTGCCCCCCCATCGCACTGCACCCCTGGGGGCTCCCCAGCACCGCTCTGCCCCCCCACCCCACTGCACCCCTGGGGGCTCCCCAGCACCGCTCTGCCCCCCCACCCCACTGCCCCCCTGGAGGCTCCCCAGCACCGCTCTGCCCCCCCCACCCCACAGCCCCCCGGGGGCTCCCCAGCACCGCTCTGCCCCCCCACCCCACTGCCCCCCGGGGGCTCCCCAGCACCGCTCTGCCCCCCCCACCCCACAGCCCCCCGGAGGCTCCCCAGCACCGCTCTGCCCCCCCCACCCCACAGCCCCCCGGAGGCTCCCCAGCACCGCTCTGCCCCCCCCACCCCACAGCCCCCCGGAGGCTCCCCAGCACCGCTCTGCCCCCCCAACCCCACAGCCCCCCGGGGGCTCCCCAGCACCGCTCTGCCCCCCCCACCCCACTGCCCCCCTGGAGGCTCCCCAGCACCGCTCTGCCCCCCCCACCCCACTGCCCCCCTGGAGGCTCCCCAGCACCGCTCTGCCCCCCACCCTACCGCCCCCCGTGGGCTCCCCAGCACCGCTCTGCCCCCCCATCCCACTGCCCCCCGGGGGCTCCCCAGCACCGCTCTGCCCCCCCCCGGGGGCTCCCCAGCACCGCCCCCCCCGGCCCGTACCTCCCAGCGGCGCAGCGACCCCGGCTCCCCCGCTCCGAGTCCGGCTCGCTCAGCTGCGGGCCTGGGGCGGGACATGGACTCGCTGCCAGCCCATCACGCCCCTCCGCCGTGTGACGGACAGCGCCTGCAGCCAATGGCGAGCCCGGACCGATTGTGACGTTGAGGCTCTGCTCTCTGAACTGATGAGGTCATGAAACACAAGCTCCCCGCCCCCATTGGCCCCGCCCCCCACTATAACCCTGGGGGGGCTCCCTGGCGCGGCCCCCCCATTCCCCCCCCCGGGGTGGGCTCCCCTGGCGTGTCTACACGGAGGGAAATCAGCGCACTGTGGGACTGCCAGGGCACTGCTGCGAGGAAGCTCACAGCGCTGGGGTCCCAGCCGGAGGGCACGGGGGGGGGGTGCACCCCGCCCCCGCGTAGGGCCAGCCCCAGGCACCCAAAGGTCAGGAGCCCGGGGGGTTGCCACCTTTCTGACCGGACAAAACCGAACACCCTTGTCCCGCCCCTTCTCCGAAGCCCCGCCCCGCTCCCTCTGCCCCACCCTCACTCACTCGTTTTCACCTGGCTGGGGAGGGCCCCTTTCGACCCGTGTGTAAACTGGACACCGGGCAACCCTCCGGCTCCCTCGCGTCCCCTTCTCCAGCCGCTCTCCCCAGCCTCGCGGCAGGGAACGGGCTGGCTTTTCAAAGGGAAGCTGCAATCCCACCTAACATCCCCTGACTCCAGCAGCTGGGGGCTTAGGAAAAACCGGCTGGCAGCGCGCCACCGACCCGAGTCCCTGGGGCCACAGGTTAACAGGCAGGCCTGCGCCCAGGGCCCTGAGCGTGGGGACATCCTGTGCCCTCTGGGCCACGCCAGCCGCTGCTCCTCCCCCCAGAGCAGCTGGGAGCACGGGAGGAAGAGTCCCCGGCCCCACCACTCTGCAGGCCACCCCATGGACGGAGAGTGCCTGCCGCTGGGCCGCTGCAGCTGGGCAAGGGGGACCGGCCTTGGCAGCCATTGCTGGGTTCTGGCAGCCGAGCAGGGCTGGGGAGGGGAAGCCACCGTCCCCCCACCATCCCACAGGGCAGGGGGGCACCAGTGACCCACCCCCATGGCCCCCTATCTGAGCTCTGCTGGGGCCGCCTCCTGCCAGGAGCCCAGCCTGCCTGGGACAGGCCACAGGAGGGGTCTTCACCAGCCCAGCCTGGCTCCTGGGGGAGGGAACCTGCCACCCCCTCCTCAGCGGAGTAGGGGACATAACCACGGTGCCTAGGGACCGGGACCATCCTGATGCTGCACTGGGTTGAGTCCCAAGTGGGTGAGCTGGGCTAGGTGTCCCCTGCCGCCCCCCCCCCCCCCCCCCGGTGCAGCACGGATCACCTTACGGCCCCCCACCAAGGCTCATCCGGGCACATGGAGCCCAAGGCAGCTTGCTACCTGTGTGACCCTGTCTGGTCTGTGTGGGTGCTAGGACCACTCTGGCCCTTTGCGGGGAGCTGGGGGTTGCTCCTCGGCCCCATTCCCCTCCCACCCCGAGGGGCAGCGCCACATACCCCGGGAGGAGGGAGGAGTGGCCCCAGTGTGAGGGCTGGGCCAGACAAGGAGGGATTTCTGCGGGCACAGCCCCACTGAGGGAGGGTGAGTAAAACCACGAGGCAGGCGCTCCGGGCTGGCCTTGGCAAGAGATCCTCCGGGAGAAGCCAGCAGCCATGGTGCTGAGAGGTCAGGAGAGCTCGCCTCTGCAGGGAGATCCATGGATTCCAGCTCTGTGTCGCTTCCTCTTCCTCTCCCACCCAGAGGCTGTGTGCATTTCCCGTGGCACCCAGAGCCTGAGAGCATGTGCCCGGCACTCCGGATCCAGGGTATGCATTCTGCTGCCCTTCGGGGGCAGGGAATGTGAGCTCTGCACTAGTGCATTGAAGGGCTGGCGTGTGAATGCGGCACTAGTGCATTGAAGGGTTGGCATGTGAACCCTCCACTAGTGCATCGAAATATTGGTGTGTGAACGCGGCACTAGTGCATCAAAGGGCTGGCGTGTGAACGCGGCACTAGTGCATAGAAGGGCTGGCGTGTGAACGTGGCACTAGTGCATCGAAGGACTGGCATGTGAACTCTGCACTAGTGCATTGAAGAGCTGGCGTGTGAACGTGGCACTAGTGCATTGAAGGCCTGGCATGTGAACGTGGCACTAGTGCATCGAAGGTCGGCGTGTGAACTCTGCACTAGCGCATCGAAGAGCTGCCATGTGAACCATGCACTAGTGCATCAAAGAGCTGGCATGTGAACGCAGCACTAGTGCATCAAAGGTCGGCGTGTGAACGCATCACTAGTGCATCGAAGGTTGGCGTGTGAACTCTGCACTAGTGAATCGAAGGTCGGCGTGTGAACTCTGCACTAGTGCATCGAAGGTCGGCGTGTGAACTCTGCACTAGTGCATCGAAGGTCGGCGTGTGAACGCAGCACTAGTGCATCGAAGGTTGGTGTGTGAACGCAGCACTAGTGCATCGAAGGTCAGCGTGTGAACGCAGCACTAGTGCATCAAAGAGCTGGCATGTGAACGCAGCACTAGTGCATCAAAGGTCGGCGTGTGAACGCATCACTAGTGCATCGAAGGTTGGCGTGTGAACTCTGCACTAGTGAATCGAAGGTCGGCGTGTGAACTCTGCACTAGTGCATCGAAGGTCGGCGTGTGAACTCTGCACTAGTGCATCGAAGGTCAGCGTGTGAACGCAGCACTAGTGCATCGAAGGTTGGTGTGTGAACGCAGCACTAGTGCATCGAAGGTCGGCGTGTGAACGCAGCACTAGTGCATCGAAGGTCGGCGTGTGAACGCAGCACTAGTGCATCGAAGGTCGGCGTGTGAACGCAGCACTAGTGCATCGAAGGTCGGCGTGTGAATACAAGCACTGTGCAGTTACCCCAGGGGTGGATCCTGCAGCACTCAGAGCCTGGGAATCGTGGCAATTGCAGCAGGACTCGGATGCTGGGGAGCCCAGAGAGCCTGGCCTCAGAGACAGTGAATCCTTGCACTGGTGTGCCGCGGCGCAGCGGGGCCGCTCTGGGTCCAGGAATGAGAGCACGAGGGAGGGGAGCTGCAGAGTCAGCAGACCTGCCCCAGGAAAGCGGCTGTGGTGGGGGCTGAGACCGAGCAGCTGCTGACGCCTGTGTCAGGGCAGCCGCTGGGCGGGCGGGGCCAGCTGAGCTGACTCAGCACTTTCCCGCTAGGCCGGGGGTGCCAGCAGGGCGCCTAGGGGAGACCCACCCGGGGGGTGGGGGTGGGGGGATGAGGCGGGTCCCAGGACCCAGAGGCACTGAGGGGGAGGGGAATACGCCCAGCGCTGTGCTCGGCCCAGCTCCCGGTGTCCTGGGGCGGGGGACGCTGCACGATTCTATATGGTTTGATGACAATGTGCTAATGAGCGTGAATATGACGTAACTGGAACATGCGTCAGGCCTTGTAACCTACGGCGCGTGGGCATCGTTTGTATGAATGTCTCTCTCTCGGATCTGAGACTAGACATATGAACTAGAACTCTGAGGGCCTATTGTCATGATGCAAAGTGTGGGCCATTAATGGGGGCTTGGAATCGTGATGGCTCCCATCAGCCAGGACAATTGGCTGTAGATGGCTGTTTACTTGTATCTCTTCCTGTGTCCCTGTGTGCTGGCGAGTGGGTAATGAAGTCCAGTGACATGTGATCCTGTCCCCTGAACTGGAATCCATCTTTAACCTGGGGCTTTTCCATGAAGGAGGGGTGGGAACCCAGAGAGGGACAAAGGATTCCCGCCTTGTGCCAAAGCCATATAAGGGGGTGGAACAGAACAAAGGGGGCGGCAGTCATGAGAAATCCCCTAGCCACCACCTGAGCTGGAACAAGGGAAAGGATTGGGCCCAGACTAGGAAAGCGGCCAGTCTGTGAAAGAAGCTCTTGAAACATCTCTGAGGGTGAGATTGTATCTGTATTCAGGTTTTTTACTGTATCAGGCTTAGACTTGCCTGTTTTATTTTATTTTGCTGGGTAATTCACTTTGTTCTGTCTGTTATTACTTGGAACCACTTAACTCCTACTTTCTGTATTTAATACAATCACTTTTTACTATGTATTAATACCGGGGGGGGGGGGGGGGCAAACAGCTGTGCATATCCCTCTATCAGTGTTCTAGAGGGTGAACAATTGATGAGTTTACCCAGTATAAGCTTTATACTGGGTAAAATAGATTTATTTGGGGTTTGGACCCCATTGGGAGCTGGGTATCTGAGTGCTGGAGACAGGAGCACGTCTTAAGCTGTTTTCAGTGAAGCCTGCAGCTTGTGGGGGACGTGGTTCAGACCCGGGTCTGTGTTTGCAGCAGGCTGGCGGGTCTGGCTCAAACCAGGCAAGGGACTGCAGTCCCAAGCTGGCAGGGAAAACGGGCTGAGAGGTAGCCTAGGCACATCAGGTGACAGTGGGCAGGGGTGGTTTGGAACAGAACGGCCAGGCTGGGTCAGACCAAGGGTCCCTCCAGCCCAGTGCCCTGTCTCTGACTGTGGCCGGGGCCAGGTGCTTCAGGGGGAATGAACGGAACAGGGCAATTATCATGTGATCCAACCTCTGTCGTCCAGTCCCAGCGTCTGGCAGTCAGAGGTTTAGGGACACCCAGAGCAGGGGGTGGTGACCCTGCCCATCTTGGCTAATAGCCGTTGATGGATCTGTCCTCCAGGAACTTACTCTAGTTCTTTTTTAAACCCAGTTATAGTTTTGGCCTTCACAACATCTCCTGGCAATGAGTTCCACAGGTTAACCGTGCATTGTGTGAAGAAATACTTCCTTCTGTTTGTTTTAAACCATCTGCCTATTAATTTAATTGGATGACCCCCTAGTTCTTGCGTTATGTGGAGGGGTAAATAATATTTCCCTATTCACTTTCTCCACACCAGTCATGTATCCTCCCCCATTACCCATCTCCTTTCCAAGCTGAACAGTCCCAGCTTTTTACTCTCTCCTCATATGGAAGCTGTTCCATCCCCTAATCATTTTTGTTGTTCTTCTGTGTACTTTTCCCAATTCCAATAGATCTTTTTTGAGATGGGGCGACCACATCTGCACGCAGTATTCAAGGCGTGGGTGTACCATGGATTTATATAGAGGCATTTATATATTGATATTTTCTGTCTTATTATCTCTCCCTTTCTTAATGATTCCCAACATTCTGTTCACTTTTTTGACTGTCACTGCACATTGAGCAGATGTGTTCAGAGAATTATCCACAGTGACTCCAAGATCTCTTCCTTGAGTGGTAACAGCTACTTTAGACCCCATCATTGTATTTGTGGAGTTGGGATTACGTTTTCCAATGTGCATTATTTTGTATTTATCAACATTGAATTTCATCTGCCGTTGTGTTGCCCAGTCACCCAGTTTTGGGAGATCCCTTTGTAGCTCTTCACAGTCTGCCTGGGACTGAACTATCCCGAGTAGTTTTGTATCATCTGCAAACTTTGCGAGCTCCCTGTTCACCCCTTTTCCCAGCTCAGTTATGAATCTGTCGAATAGGACTGGGCCCAGTACAGACCCTGGGGGACCCTGCTATTTACCTCTCTCCAGTCTGACAAGTGACCATTGATTCCTACCCGTTGGTTCCTGTCTTTTAGCCAGTTACGGATCCAGGAGAGAACCTGCCCTCGTATCCCGTGGCAGCTGACTTTGCTGAAGAGCCTTTGGTGAGGGAGCTTGTCCAAGGCGCTCTGAACGTCCAGGTGCCCTGTAGCCACTGGATCCCCCTTGCCCACGTTTGTTGAGCTCTCAGAGAATGCTAACAGCTCGGGGAGGCCCGATCTCCCTTACAAACGCCGTGTTGACTCTGCCCAACGTAGGTTTGGGGTGTGGGATGCTCCACCCATGACCCACGGCTAGAAGCGGGACCCCAGTCAGCAGATGAGTGGCATCCTGGGGGATGGGAGGGGGTATTTGAGGCAGAGCAGCTCTCTAGCCCCCAGCCTGGGCCAGCCGCCGGCCAGGCAGCTTTCCCTGCTATTCGGAAGGGACGTCTCCCTGGTTAGTTTCGCTCTGCTCCTCCCCCTTATTCCCCTTGTACCGCGCTAACGCTAGCGGGGTTCCCCCTCCTGCTCCGTGGAGCCAGCTCTCACGCCCACCCCGCTCTCCTCCGGCCACGCTGCAGCTTTAGCTCCTTTACTGTCTCCTCATGAGTCACTTGCTCCGGCCCCTCGATCGTTCTTGTTGCTCTTCTCTGACCCCGTCCATCTGCTCCCCAAGGGGCCCAGGACTGACACACTGCTAGCCAGGGACTCACAGCCCAGCCGTCTGACACCGGTTTCCAGGGAGTAGCTGAGAAAAGCCTCTCACCTGGGCATGCAGATCACAGATGCCCCTCAGCAAGGGGCATGCAGCCAAACCCCAAGCGCCCTCCCTCGCCCCAGCACTATGGTCCTCCCAGAGCACTGCGCCTCCACCCTGGACATATGGTCCCAGAGAAAGAGACGGGGAGCGCCAGGCAGCCTGCAGGGCCATGGAGCCCCAAGCAGCTCCCGGGGCGATGGGGCTGGAGGCCAGCCAGACCCCGGCCCGGCGGGCTTTGCTCCCGCCCTGCCTGAATGGCTCCTGACTCCGTGAATGATAAAGACGCAGGCTCAGAGCGCTGACGCTGACCTTTACTCGCCGCTGCCTGCTGCAGTCCCAGCGGCTCCCCGCGGCCGCCATCACAGGAGGACACACACAACCGACTCCATCTCGTCGGGAGCAGACTCGATCTCAGCAAGCGCTGACTTGAGGTCGCTGAGCGTGAACTGGCTCTTGTCCAGCACCGACTCGCTGTCGTCCAGCACCAGCCCGCTCCCGGCAGCTCCAGGATTGCTCCCCACCTTCTGCACCTCGGCCGTCCTCTCCTCCCCCTCCTTCGCGCTGTCTCCCCCGCCAGGGCTCTCTGCTCCCTTGGCCCTGCTCTGAGGCGCCAGGGCCGCGCCCGCCTCCTCGCTGGCCCCTTTGCGAGCTCGCCGCGTGCTTCCCCGTCTCTTCTTGGAGCCGCGGGCGTCCGCCCGGTGCTGCCCCACGTCCTCCAGCTCCGACAGGCTGTAGGCCATGGCCCGGTGCAGGTCTTTGTCCTCCTCTTCGGGGAGCACGTAGGAGGAGGCCGTGCTCTGGGGGCGCTGTGGGGTGGGGGAGTCGGACGCAGAGCTCAGGATGTCGTGCTGTTCCTGGCGGTGCAGCCCCATCTGGGGCTCCACATTGTTGGCTACGTCTGTAAGAAAAGCACCCCGAACCAGAGTAACGGGAGAGGGGCCCGGCTGGAGCGTCCCCGGGACCCTGGGCCAGCCCCCCAGCCAGGGAAGCAGGGGCCCAGGGTCAGTCCCCAGACAGGCCTCAGCTCCTTGCCCCAGTGTGGCATTGCAGGATCCACAGCCCCAGAGAGCAAATTCCTCTGTGCTCAGACGGGCACAGCGTGGGCAAGCGGAGCTCCCCACAGCCCCTGCCCAGCACCCCCTGCCCCACCTCCAGCTGGGGGAGTTCCCTGGGGCCCCCTGCTGACAATATGGGGCCAGTTAGCCCCAGGTGCGAGGGACACTGTCCCCCAGGGCCTGATGCGCGACCCCAGCCCAGCCAACGGCCGAGGGGAGATCGCCTGTCCGTCCGCATCAGGGTGGGGATGCAGCATCGGGCCATGTCCCAGGAACGCTGTCTCTGCGACGGGTGCTCCCCTCTCCCCAAGACGCTCCTGACGCCCCTCTGCTCCCCCAGCACTGGGGGGGAGGGGCAACCCGGGTTACTTACTGACCTGCTCTGGTTCCCACTTTCTGCACCCTGCAGAGTCTACGTTCCAGGCATCGGGTGGCCTGTGGGCTGAGCTCCCTCTCCCATCAGACTTCCCCCCAGTCTCCCTGGTAATTGCACCAGCCAGGGCAGGCACCCGGCGTGGCCTCACAAGTTACCGGCCCTGCGCACCCCCCATCCGGAGGCCCAGAAGCTCTGCTCCTCACCATTCACCTCTGTAGCTTTCAGCTCTCCGTCCTCCTCGATTTCCACCCGCTCCTGGCCGTTCTCGATGATCCTGGGGAACAGAGCGGGGGGTGCTGTGTGCGTAGCGATGGCCATTTCTATCCCTGATATTACCACTGTGATGCGATTGCAACAAGTCTTGTACAAAGGGTCTCCTGTCCGGTCTCAACGGAAACGTTATAATCTATCGAGTGCGAGTATCCTGGTGAAATCCACGTATCCGCTTTGTATCGGAAGTGATGAATATGGGCTGTGTCTTTGTAACTCCAGTGGTGTTTCGTTCCTGGGGGATGCCCCCAGATGGGTTTACAGCGGGGCCAGACAGCTGTGTGTTCAGGGCCGTTGAAGACACTCATCCCGCCCAGTAAGCCTTTCCTGTGGCCCCCTCAGAGAGAAGATGGGCAGTGCCGCCCCCTGGGAGTCAGCCAGCCAGGTAAGGGATGGGATCTGCTCATGTGACCCTGGACTCCATCTTGGGCGGGTAACTTTCCATGCACCGGGACCGTGGGCTTCGTTTGGGACAGTACGTTTCCATGCACACGGCAAAGGATATAAAAGACACCGGGGACATCTCCACATTGCCTCTTTCACACTGATCCGGGGGGAAGTGTCTGGTCCTTTGGGATTAGTAGAACCTCCCAGACGGGGAAATGGGTTTTCAATCACCCCTCACTGCATGAGGCCGGGTTGTCTGGCTGGGAGCCCAGGGCTGGACTGCCTAGAGAGGACTATGTCTGGCTTCTGGCTAACCAGTGTGGGGCTGCCGAGGTCCCTTTGTTACTGGCCTGGTGCATCTAGTTCTAGAGCAAACCACCAGCTCTGGGGCCTGCCGGCCCTGCTTCGTGCAGCCTGCCCCGAGCGTGGCATCGTCAGGGTGGCGCATCCCAGGCCCCCGGGCACAGAGCGCATGGGTCCAGCAGAGAGGAAACTCACTCCTCCTCCCCATTTCCCACACACATGCACCCCCACAGCCCCACCCCGCTCTAAGAGACACCCATGCACCTCCTCCCCTCCCCGCACATGCTCGCTTGTACATTGCCACGGATTCTCTGAGCACGTTAGCACCTTGCTGGGGAGGCTCCCCCGTGCCACGGAAAGGAAAACCAGCCAGCCCTGGCCACACACACCCCTGGGCACCCAGCACTGCCTCACACCTCGGAGACTCGGCCCAGTGTGCAGCTGTGAGCGCCCAGCACCCCGTTATCCTCAGGGCCATGCCCCAGGGGAGGTCACACGTTCCACGCCCCCGGAGCTGCTGTACCCTTCCTCCCTCCCCCAGCCCCCCTGAGTGAGAGACAGCGGCCCTGGGAACGGATCCAGAGTCAGGGTCATTGTGTGACTCCGGGGATTCCTGGGCTCCCCTCGCTCCACAGGGAGCTCAGCTCAGGTTCACTCCTGAGAGGGGGCAGGGAGCCCCTGCTGAAAGCAGGACACCAGCCTGGCTGGCCCCATGGAGGGCTCTGGCATGGCGGGTGGTGGGACACGGGACTGGGGGGCCCAATGGAGTGAGGGCGGGGGGACACCACACTGGGGGGGGGCCATGGAGGGCTCTGGCGTGAGGAGGGTGGGGGGGGACCGGGTGGTGGGACACAGGACTGGGGGGGGGGGCCCATGGAGTGAGGAGGGGGACACCACACTGGGGGGGCCATGGAGGGCTCTGGCTTGGCGGGTGGGGGGACACAGGACTGGGGGGGCCCATGATCTGGTCCCCTGGAGCAGCTGCCGTGCTGCCGGGAGACGGGCTGGCTTCGCCATTGGCCGGTCTGCGCTGGCCCCTCCCTACCTCTTCGTGGTGATGCGTTTGCCGTTGACGAAGGTGGTGGAGGTGGAAACTGAGCGGAAGCCGATGCCGGGGTCGGTGCCGGGGCTGAAGGACGACGAGAAGAAATCTGAAAAACAGGGCGACAACCTCACAGCGGGAGCCCCCAGCCTGGCCCTGGGGAGCCCCACGGGATCACAGGGGGTCCCTTGGCCGGGCGTGAGAGGGTGACGGGGCGGTAACGGGTCAGCCAGGGGACGCACTGCAGGGCGGGGGTGAAACTGGGACAGGAAACGTCTGTCCAGGATTCGCAGGGTTCTGCCTGTCCCTGAATCGCCGGAGCCGAGGCGAGGAGGTTTGGGCCGGGCCGGGGAGCTGGAGCCGAGGGGAGGTTTGGGACGGGCCGGGGAGCTGGAGCTGAGGCGAGGAGGTTTGGGCCGGGCAGGGGAGGTGGAGCCGGAGGTGAGGGGAGGAGGTTTGGGCCGGGCCGGGGAGCCGGCGCCGAGGGGAGGAGGTTTGGGCCGGGCCGGGCAGGGGATCTGGAGCCGAGGGGAGGAGGTTTCAGCCGGGCTGGGGAGCCGGCACCGAGGGGAGGAGGTTTGGGCCGGGCAGGGGAGCCGGAGCCAAGGGGAGGAGGTTTGGGCCGGGCCGGGGAGCCGGAGCTGAGGGGAGGAGGTTTGGGCCGGGCCGGGACTCAGAGGAAGGACGGGAGGAGAGGGGGTGTGACTGAGGAACCAGAGGGAGAATCCGGGGTGATGGGGAGTCTGAAGCTGGTCTGCCGCGCCCCCTCTTACCTGACTGCTCTGGGAAGGCGTAGGAGCAGAAGGAGTAGGCAACAGAGGGCCCCCCCCGTCCGTGGCCCCGGGGGCCTCCGCCATGCAGATCTGAGAACAGGCCCACGTCATCTGGAAAGCAGGACATGGGTGGGTAAGTGCGGCCCGGTAGCTAACGGGAAGGGCAGTGGGAGGGGTCTCCGCTCTCCGGGGGGGCCGTGAGGGGAGCACAGCTGGAACTCTGCCCCCGCCCCGCCAAGAACAGACACTACAGAGCCACCCAAGCCCGTAGCACGGAGCTGCTGAGATGCCTGCTGCCGGCCACTGGCCGCCCCCGCAGCTTCCATTGGCCACGGTTCCCGGTTAATGGGTCCAAGCCATGCGGCGCCTGGCGCCTGGCAGGGTGAGATCTCAGGGTGGGAGGGCGTCACACGCACTCCTGCGGAGAGTCCAGTCACACCCGGCTCGCCCAAGGGAGCGTGGCGCTCGGGGCTGGGCCAGGGCGAGATCCCATCGGGGCTGAAGGGACGAGCTCCCGCTCTGGCTGCTCCAGCCGCGCTCCCAGGCCTGGCTGTATTCCGGCTGACTGGACCCGCGCGGGCAGCGTGTCAGGCCCCCGGCTCACTCCCCCAGGGCTGGGCCCACCTCGCCCCAGGAGGAGGCCAGACGGGGCTAACGCTCACCAAAGAAGTCGGCGAAAGGATCTCGTCCCCCAAAGAACTCTCTGAAGACCTCGTCCGCGCCGCGGAAGGTGAAGGTGAAGCCCGGAGCTCCGGCACCACCCCGGGGATCCCCGGTCCCTGGGGGAGAAGCAGACGCTGGCCATTACAAACCTGCCTTCCCAGGGAAGGAGAACAGGAGGTCACTGGGGGCTGGGATCCCCAGAGCGCTGTAGCCAGAAGGAAAGACCTTCACCCAGAACTGTGGTCTCTGGACGCTATGGATCTCGCTCGGGATGCAATGCATGGGACTCTTGGGTGTCCGAGGCGGTTCCCATGGGGATCTCTGGTTGGGATAGCTTCCCCGCGGCCTCGGACAATTCTTAGGGTCAGCCCATCCCTTAACAACCATGGGGAGAATCCCCCAGGGGGTCTGGAGCCACCCGCCCCGCCCCCACACTCCGCTGTCTGAGCACCAGTGTCTCCGAGGAGGCTGGTGGGGCTGGGCCCAGCTCCAGGAGGAATTAGGTGACCCCACTAAATTGGCACCAGGTAAGGGAGAGCTCAGGTTTTTTTGGTGTGCCCCATTAAATGGTGGCTGCAGTCATAGGACCATGCTGTACCTCGGGAGGCTTTTTCAGCAGAATGGCTGGCGCGGGGCACCCAGGGCACTTCATGCCCAGCCAGGAAGGAGGTTCCCTAGGCCAGGGTGTACAGCCAGCCCCCGGGCTGGAGAATCACGCCCACGGATAGACCAGTCCCTTCAAACCCAATGCCGGGGTACGGGAAAGGCCACTCCCCCCGAGGGGGTCACTCACCTGCCCCCGTGAGCCCGTCCTTGCCGTAGTGGTCGTAGAGGTCGCGCTTGCTCTCTGGAAGGGAGAAGGAGCGAGAGGTCACCCAGCCGAGTCCGGGGCTCGAGGCAGACCCAGCGGCCCTTTCACCAGGCTGAGCCCCCACCCCAGTACTGAGCCAGAGGGGGCCTGCCCGCAAATGGGGAAGCAGTCGGAAGAACAGACATGGGACTGCCACAGGCTGGCCTGGGCCAGCACCTATGCCAGGGCTCCCTGCTCACCTAGTAAGGGGTGGGAGAGCAGGTGTCCAGAGGATCCCTAGGGGGCTGCAGAAGCAGTGATCAGTTCTCGACCTGCTCCTCTGATCGGTGTGACCCCAGAGTCACCAGCTTGGGGCACTGAGGCAGCCTTGGCATCAAGGGAGCCAGGCAGGCCTGTGAGCCGGGAACACGCCGGGCAGAACCCAGACTGGCAGCGAAGGGAACCAGGCAGGCCTGTGAGCCGGGAACACGCCGGGCAGAACCCAGACTGGCAGCGAAGGGAACCAGGCAGGCCTGTGAGCCGGGAACACGCCGGGCAGAACCCAGACTGGCAGCGAAGGGAGCCAGGCAGGCCTGTGAGCCGGGAACACGCCGGGCAGAACCCAGACTGGCAGCGAAGGGAGCCAGGCAGGCCTGTGAGCCGGGAACACGCCGGGACAGCAAAGGGAGCCAGGCAGGCCTGTGAGCCGGGAACACGCCGGGCAGAATCCAGACTGGCAGCAAAGGGAGCCAGGCAGGCCTGTGAGCCGGGAACATGCCGGGCAGAATCCAGACTGGCAGCGAAGGGAACCAGGCAGGCCTGTGAGCCGGGAACACGCCGGGCAGAACCCAGACTGGCAGCGAAGGGAACCAGGCAGGCCTGTGAGCCGGGAACATGCCGGGCAGAACCCAGACTGGCAGCGAAGGGAACCAGGCAGGCCTGTGAGCCGGGAACACGCTGGGAAGAACCCAGACTGGCAGCGAAGGGAGCCAGGCAGGCCTGTGAGCCGGGAACACGCCGGGCAGAACCCAGACTGGCAGCGAAGGGAACCAGGCAGGCCTGTGAGCCGGGAACACGCCGGGCAGAACCCAGACTGGCAGCGAAGGGAACCAGGCAGGCCTGTGAGCCGGGAACATGCCGGGCAGAACCCAGACTGGCAGCGAAGGGAACCAGGCAGGCCTGTGAGCCGGGAAGATGCCGGGCAGAACCCAGACTGGCAGCGAAGGGAACCAGGCAGGCCTGTGAGCCGGGAATACCCCGGGCAGAACCCAGACTGGCAGCGAAGGGAGCCAGGCAGGCCTGTGAGCCGGGAACACACCGGGCAGAACCCAGACTGGCAGCGAAGGGAACCAGGCAGGCCTGTGAGCCGGGAACACGCCGGGCAGAACCCAGACTGGCAGCGAAGGGAACCAGGCAGGCCTGTGAGCCGGGAACACGCCGGGAAGAACCCAGACTGGCAGCGAAGGGAACCAGGCAGGCCTGTGAGCCGGGAACACGCCGGGCAGAACCCAGACTGGCAGCGAAGGGAACCAGGCAGGGCTGTGAGCCGGGAACACGCCGGGCAGAACCCAGACTGGCAGCAAAGGGAGCCAGGCAGGCCTGTGAGCCGGGAACACGCCGGGCAGAACCCAGACTGGCAGCGAAGGGAACCAGGCAGGCCTGTGAGCCGGGAACATGCTGGGCAGAACCCAGACTGGCAGCAAAGGGAACCAGGCAGGGCTGTGAGCCGGGAACACACCGGGCAGAACCCAGACTGGCAGCGAAGGGAACCAGGCAGGCCTGTGAGCCGGGAACACGCCGGGCAGAACCCAGACTGGCAGCGAAGGGAGCCAGGCAGGCCTGTGAGCCGGGAACACGCCGGGCAGCAAAGGGAGCCAGGCAGGCCTGTGAGCCGGGAACATGCCGGGCAGAACCCAGACTGGCAGCGAAGGGAGCCAGGCAGGCCTGTGAGCCGGGAACACGCCGGGCAGAACCCAGACTGGCAGCGAAGGGAGCCAGGCAGGCCTGTGAGCCGGGAACATGCCGGGCAGAACCCAGACTGGCAGCAAAGGGAACCAGGCAGGCCTGTGAGCCGGGAACATGCCGGGCAGAACCCAGACTGGCAGGAAAGGGAGCCAGGCAGGTCTGTGAGCCGGGAACAAGCCGGGCAGAACCCAGACTGGCAGCGAAGGGAGCCAGGCAGGCCTGTGAGCCGGGAACACGCCGGGCAGAACCCAGACTGGCAGCGAAGGGAGCCAGGCAGGCCTGTGAGCCGGGAACACGCCGGGCAGCAAAGGGAGCCAGGCAGGCCTGTGAGCCGGGAACATGCCGGGCAGAACCCAGACTGGCAGCGAAGGGAGCCAGGCAGGCCTGTGAGCCGGGAACACGCCGGGCAGAACCCAGACTGGCAGCGAAGGGAGCCAGGCAGGCCTGTGAGCCGGGAACATGCCGGGCAGAACCCAGACTGGCAGCAAAGGGAGCCAGGCAGGCCTGTGAGCCGGGAACATGCCGGGCAGAACCCAGACTGGCAGGAAAGGGAGCCAGGCAGGTCTGTGAGCCGGGAACAAGCCGGGCAGAACCCAGACTGGCAGCGAAGGGATCCAGGCAGGCCTGTGAGCCGGGAACACACCTGGCAGAACCCAGACTGGCAGCGAAGGGAACCAGGCAGGCCTGTGAGCCGGGAACACGCCGGGCAGCAAAGGGAGCCAGGCAGGCCTGTGAGCCGGGAACACGCCGGGCAGAACCCAGACTGGCAGCGAAGGGAGCCAGGCAGGCCTGTGAGCCGGGAACACGCCGGGCAGCAAAGGGAACCAGGCAGGCCTGTGAGCCGGGAACACGCCGGGCAGAACCCAGACTGGCAGCGAAGGGAGCCAGGCAGGCCTGTGAGCCGGGAACACGCTGGGCAGAACCCAGAGTGGCAGCGAAGGGAGCCAGGCAGGCCTGTGAGCCGGGAACACGCTGGGCAGAACCCAGCCTGGCAGCGAAGGGAGCCAGGCAGGCCTGTGAGCCGGGAACACGCTGGGCAGAACCCAGAGTGGCAGCGAAGGGAGCCAGGCAGGCCTGTGAGCCGGGAACACGCCGGGCAGAACCCAGACTGGCAGCGAACAGAACCAGGCAGGCCTGTGAGCCGGGAACACACCGGGCAGAACCCAGACTGGCAGCGAAGGGAACCAGGCAGGCCTGTGAGCCGGGAAGATGCCGGGCAGAACCCAGACTGGCAGCGAAGGGAACCAGGCAGGCCTGTGAGCCGGGAACACGCCGGGCAGAACCCAGACTGGCAGCGAAGGGAACCAGGCAGGCCTGTGAGCCGGGAACATGCCGGGCAGAACCCAGACTGGCAGCGAAGGGAACCAGGCAGGCCTGTGAGCCGGGAACACGCCGGGCAGAACCCAGACTGGCAGCAAAGGGAGCCAGGCAGGCCTGTGAGCCGGGAACACGCCGGGCAGAACCCCGACTGGCAGCGAAGGGAGCCAGGCAGGCCTGTGAGCCGGGAACATGCCGGGCAGAACCCAGACTGGCAGCGAAGGGAGCCAGGCAGGGCTGTGAGCTGGGAACACGCCGGGCAGAACCCAGACTGGCAGCGAAGGGAGCCAGGCAGGCCTGTGAGCCGGGAACACGCCGGGCAGAACCCAGACTGGCAGCGAAGGGAGCCAGGCAGGCCTGTGAGCCGGGAACACGCCGGGCAGAACCCAGAGTGGCAGCGAAGGGAGCCAGACAGGCCTGTGAGCCGGGAACAAGCCGGGCAGAACCCAGACTGGCAGCGAAGGGAGCCAGGCAGGCCTGTGAGCCGGGAACACGCCGGGCAGAACCCAGACTGGCAGCGAAGGGAACCAGGCAGGCCTGTGAGCCGGGAACACGCCGGGCAGAACCCAGACTGGCAGCGAAGGGAGCCAGGCAGGCCTGTGAGCCGGGAACACGCCGGGCAGAACCCCGACTGGCAGGGAAGGGAGCCAGGCAGGCCTGTGAGCCGGGAACACGCCAGGCAGAACCCAGACTGGCAGCGAAGGGAGCCAGGCAGGCCTGTGAGCCGGGAACACGCCGGGCAGCGAAGGGAGCTGCCAGGTTGTTCGGAGAGCAAAAGGCTGGAGAGTTTGGGTAGTGCCAGGCTGGGCTCTGGGACTGTCCCCAGGGTGAGGGGTGGGAGCCCCCCAGCTTAAGGACATTACATGTGGGCATGTTCAGAGGGGAGCCATCCTGCACCCCATGGGTCGTCACAGGGCTCCAGGCTCCCAGCCCCTGCTCAGCATGGGAGCGGGGCAGCACCGGAGCCAGACAGGGGTGCTGCCGCCCTGAAGGATTCCTGCCTGGGACTCTTGTGCCAGCCAGGGGCAGAGAGGGGGCAGGAGGCATTGCTCCAGCAGGCCCGTCCCAGCCTGGCAGCGTGGCCGCAGGAGCTCGGCTGGCCCAGGGCTGCTTTCCAGGCAGCGGACACCTCGCTGAAGGGCCATCCCTGACAGCTGTCAAGCTGCCATCGGCTGTGACTGGTCCACGCCCACGGCCTGGGTCGGCCCAGCCTGAGCCCCCGGTCGAAGGATCCCATTGACCCAGCTCCCGCCCCTCGGGGGACCGGGGAGGGGGGGATTTACACAGCGATGGGAAACCCCTTCTGTGGCTGTAGCAAGTGTCCACACTACAGCCGTGTTGCTGCAGCATTTATAGGGGGGGGCTGGCCGAGCCCCCCAGGACAGTGGCCTTTCTACGCAGGGGCCGCAAAGGGAGGGCAAGCCTGCCTGGTGGAGTTGGGACTTCCCGGCCTGAGCACATGGTGCAGAGCCCCGGGCCCACTGTGGGTGCGGGGTCCCGCTCCAGGCAGGGGGTTCACCCCAGCAGCAAAGGGCTTGGGGAGAGAGGGAAGAGGGGGGACGCTGTCCAGCTGGAAACGCCGATGAACCTCGGATGAGCTCAGCCCAGGGCAGCGGGCGTCTCACGGCTCTTGTAGTTTTCAGGGAGCGGTAACTCGCGAAGGCTTTAAGGCTGACGTCACTGGAAAGTCGCCTGGGTTCTTTGCTCTCCTGCCACGTTGTCCCCACAGGGGCTGACTGGGATGGCCTGAGTGCCCACCGCCCCCGTGGGGCTTGGCAGGAGGGCGGGGGAGCACTGGGGGGCTCAGGAGGGCTCAGACACGGGTTTTGAGGTCTAGGATGGCTGGACAGTGGTGGGAAGAAGCCAGATGAGAGGTCTGGGCCCTGGAGTGTGCCCTATAGACCCATAGCTAGAACTGGTGACTAGACTCTCCCCAGGCCTTGCAGGCTTGGAAGGCCCTGGCAGCCAGCGACTGGGGCGGCTGGCGAGAGGACAGCAGCACACTGGGCCAGTGCGTAACACAATTGTCCCGTCTACTGGTGAGACACACAGGGCTGGGAGCAGCAAGAGAACGTGAGAGCCTGCTCTGACCCATGGCCACCCCACCCGGGGCAGGGAGTTTGCCCCCACGGCCGGGACCCACACCAAGCGCGGAGGGAGGGGAGACGCCGGCCCCTTACTGTCCGACAGCACTTCGTAGGCCTCCGCGATCTCTTTGAACTTCCGCTCAGCGTGTTCCTTGTTCTCCGGGTTCTTATCCGGGTGCCATTTCAGCGCCGCCTTCCTGTACCTGCACCGGCCCAGAGAGACAGCAGTAAGCAGCGATCCCTGACTGGGCCCGTCACCAGGGGCTGCGCCCAGTCGAATCATCCCCTTGTCCCCTCCTTCCCCAAAGCTCTGTTCACCAGAAAGCAGGGCTGGATCTGCCTAGAGAGCCGCGTTTGGCTTTGGAGATGCCCCGGCAAGCACAGCAGCGCCCCAGTCCCTTAGGTTGTCCCATGTCTCCAGTCAGGCCTTGACCAGCCTGATCCATGCGTCCGGATCAACCCCATGGATGTCACCTCTGCCACATCTGGACACGGGGGCCTTTCTTCCTGCTGTGACTCCTCACGAACACCGGACGCCTGGCAACCCTCGTTATTGCCACGGACGAATGCAATTCCATCCCCAGGCAATGACAGACTCCGGGCCCAGGCTGCAGCCTGCTTGGGGCACTTCCTGGATCAGGGGCAGGCAGCATCTCCTGGCTATAACTCTCTGCGCTGGGCGTGCTTCCCGCCCTGGGGTTTATTCGGACAAGCTGCCCTTGTCGTGGGGTTTTCCCCGAAGTGCCGGGGGGCACAAGCACCCTTTAAGGCAGCGGTTCTCAAACGTCTTTGATTGCACCCCCCTTCTTTGTGTCTGTCGGAGTTTAGGTCCCCCACCCTGCCACATCAGACATCTACCGATAAAACAAATCGATCTGCAACTCACACTAACTCTGGAAACCCGTACGGCATTGGCTCAAACAGAGCCACTGAAATATAGGGTAATGGAAATTGTAAGGGAGCTGCTGCTTCGTGGCATCACACACTGTTGTTACTAGTGTGCTGGGGACCCTGTGTGTTTTGGAGCAGAGCAATTCCCTCCTGGGCTGGGTGACTGAGACTAATCCGGGGATTCCCTTCTACCTGGAGCCCAGATCGGTATTTGTTTTTGACGTAAACTAGGGCAGAAAAGGCTGTTTCATACTAGCAGGTAGATGTGAAAGGAATTAAGAGATTCGTTGCAGCTTCGGGTAACACTGGATACTCCCCGGCGATTGATGGCCAGAACTCACTGAGTGGGGAGGAAGCAAATATTGTCTTCAGTGATGGGTCACTTGAGAAGTCCAAGACGGCTTCATCTGCCCCAGAGGTGGGTGCAAATGGTTGTCAAACCAGGTCATATTTATCGAGCGTCAACTCCTCAAAATATTTGTGAAAGGAGCTTTTGAGTCTTGGGAGATGACGAGCAGTTATTGGTTTTACCGTTTCAAGCTCGTTCTACTCCCAAAACTCTGCCAACACTGGAAACCTTTCTGCCATCCCACCTCCCAGTGAGCACGTTTCTTCAGGACGCCGTCAGTTTTATCATCTAATAGCGGAAGGTTCAAGTTGGCACCTCGAAGTGAACCATTCAGCTCCTCGGAGATGTCTGCTAAATACGCTAGGTTTGAAAGCCAGTCGGAATCAGACAGAGGTTCTGCACAAGGTGAGCCGGCGTCAAGAAGGAACAAGCGGCGTTCCTCTTTCAGCGCAAATACACACATCAGGATTTTTTCTCGAGCTAGCCCCCAGATTTCTCCTGTTCTGATCCCATCTCTACATCACCTTGAGAACAATCTCGAGTTCAGGGGACAAGACTTAACAAAGTTCACTATTTTTATTGCAGTTATTTCTGGTCCGAGTGTCTTGGAAGCCAGAGCTTCCCCGTGTGTACACAATGTGTGAAAACAACATGCGGCACCACTCCCGGAACGTTTGCTTTCACTCCAGCTTTCCCCACCCATAGCACGGGCCCCATCTGTACATACACCAACTCAGCGTAACCACTCCCGCCCTTCTTCATGCATGAAGTTGTCAAGATCGCAAAATATGTCCTGTCCCGTTGTCTTTCCTTGAAGAGAATTGCAAAATAATAAATCTTCTTGCAGCTTCCTGTTGTAGCCGTAACTGACATACACAATAGTGTATGGTCTATAGACCCATCGCGTTGTAAGGCGTATTGGAGGCTATGTTTAAACCATTCAATCGGCTGAACCTTTATGTTGTTGGCAATATCATCAGTGTGACGTGCAACTGTATCGTAGGCCAAAGGAATGGCTTGAAGTGGAGTTGCAAATTTGTCACCGTGCACAATGCATCACACTGCTACCACGGCCAGAAAATGGTGTTTTGCCCACTGTGTGTGTGGTGGGGGCTTTTTTACATTTAGCAATTAGGTAGGAAACTGTAGGAAGCCATTAGTGCTTTTGCTGGGGTTGTTGTTTGTTTGTTCATAACATCCTGTTGACCTTTACGGTCTCATTCTTTCCGCTGGAAATACGCTGCTGGCTTATCGGCGTGCGTGGCGTGTTTGGGCTGCAGACGCCGGTGCAGTTTTACGGGTTTGAAGCTAGCTTGTGCAAGCTCTTCTGAGCACAGGACACACTGTGGGTGCGCTGCATTTCCATCAGCAAGTAGGGGAAGCTGGATGGTGCGTATTGCTCTTGGTGTTTCCTCCACTTGACTTTATGCCATGTGTAGTGAGGCGGATTGGCCGCCCACAGACCCGGAGGGGGAGGGACCCCTCACTGACCCCCTGGTGGGCGGAGCCACACCTCGCTCAACTCCCCCCCCCCCCGCCTGCAGTCAGTGGGCGGGGCAGGAAGTATAAAAGGCGGGCCGGAGAACTCAGCTGGGAGGCAGCCGCCAGAGGAGTCAGACGCCTCCTGCGAGCTCCCGAGCTGGGGGGCTGCTGCAGACCCCAAGGGAGCCGAGGACTGGCCAGGGCCATTTACAGACCCAAGCAGGGAGGAGCTGCAAGCGCTGACAGAGGCCTTCTTCCCCATCGACCAGGACGACCCTCTACCGAGGCAGATATGCCCAGAGCGGGAGCTGGGAAGTGGCCCAGGAGTAGCCGACCCCGGTCTGGCTGCAACGCTGCCAGCGAGCGCGTCAGTGTGTTGCGGTCAGGATCCCCGCTGACCCAGGGGCAGACCGCTCTGTCACTGCCAGGGCCCTGGGCCGGGACGCAGTGGAGTGGGTGGGCCTGCGTCCCCCCTGCCACCCCAAGCCGTGGGGGGGCAGCCTCCCCCTCTCCTAGGCAAGACGCCTGCGCTTGTCAGCCCCCCGCCAGAGCTAGGAGGCCCCACTGTTTGCTGCCCAGTCTGAGTGCAGGCCTGTGCCTCAGACTCTCGACTGCCCCACCCCGACCAGGGGCTGGGCTCTGTAATCGTGTTTGTCGTTCGGCCCTGATCACAGACCCCACGTCTCATAGAATCATAGAATCTCAGGGTTGGAAGGGACCTCAGGAGGTCATCTAGTCCAATCCCCTGCTCAAAGCAGGACCAACCCCAACTAGATCATCCCAGCCAGGGCTTTGTCAAGCCTGACCTTAAAAACCTCTAAGGAAGGAGATTCCACCACCTCCCTAGGTAACCCATTCCAGTGCTTCACCACCCTACTAGTGAAAAAGTTTTTCTTAATATCCAACCTAAACCTCCCCCTCTGCAACTTGAGACCATTACTCCTTGTTCTGTCATCTGCTACCACTGAGAACAGTCTAGATCCATCCTCTTTGGAACCCCCTTTTAGGTAGTTGAAAGCAGCTATCAAATCCCCCCTCACTCTTCTCTTCTGCAGGCTAAACAATCCCAGTTCCCTCAGCCTCTCCTCATAAGTCATGTGCTCCAGCCCCCTAATCATTTTTGTTGTCTCCCGTTGCCCCCCTGATTCCCCAGATCAGGCGAGACCCGGAGGGGGAAGCCCCCCCCCTCCCCCCCACGGACTACACATCTGTACTACGCTTCACTATTTGTGAGGCTCGCTTCTCACTATCTCCCACCAGCAGCAGTGCGTCACTCGGATCTGTTCTGGCTTCTTTGTTTTTCACGCGAGTTGGTTTTTTTGTTTTGTTATTTTCTGTTGCACGAATGAGCCAACGATCCATTGCAATAACAGCACAAGTAAAACTGCGCTCGTGGTCCATGCTTACAATGAAATGTGCACCCCGCCTCCTAGCAAGCGGATTAACATACCGATGGCAACAACTTCGTATAATGCTACGCAAGCTTCACAGAAACCCGGCAACATGTCCAGGGCCCCCTGGAGCAGCGTTTCTCAAACCCCAAAAGGGGTCACAACCCAGTTGTAGGGGGGGTTGCGGTATTGCCACCCTTACCTCTGCGCTGCCTTCAGAGCTGAGCGGTGGGAGAGCGGCGGCTGCTGGCCGGACACCCGGCTCTGAAGGGAGTACCGCCGCCAGCCGCAGCGCAGAAGTGAGGGTGGCCTGGAACATACAACTGTATGAACACAGCCGCGAAACTGGCTCTTTACCCCCCCGACCAACCTGCAAAACATGTGTGATTTCTCCACGGCTTAAGCAGACGCCTGTTGATTGCTGTGGGCAAAACGTGCGCAGTAAGGGGTTTGGGGTTTTCCCCTAAAGCTTCTCACACAACCCCAGAAAACAGCCCCCCCAGTTTGAGAACCTCTGCTTTAAGGAATGACAATAACTCTGCCATGCTACGGCACCCCAGCAGGGACCAGGTTCATGCTGGACACCGCGGCAGGATCTGCCCGGAAGCAGGGCCCTCTCCTGTCAGTCCCCTCACCTCCCCACCATGTGGCTCTCTACGACCGCCGGGCTGCGGTAATGATGGGATCTCAGGGTCCAGCGTGGCTGTGAGCGAACGGTGGCTAGGTGGAACCACTGCCCTGCCGCAGACGGCCTTGCCTGCTCCCGCTGACGGGTGTTTGGACCCTGCTTTCAGGAGCAGCAGGCCCGGGGTCAAAGGCCCCATGGTAACTCCAACTGCAGTAGGGTCTGGTCACCTTTGCCCTCCCTGTCTCTATCACAGCTCAGCAGGGAAAGGGCAGCCCCTAACGGGATACCCATGCACAGCACAGGGCACTACAGGGGAGCCAGCTCCCGGCCACCCTCCCTCCCACGTGTCCCGGCTCACACCACAGCCTAGCTCCCGGCAGACAGCCCCTCTCCCCCTCCACCACCCTCCTGGCCCTGCAGCCACCTCAGCAGCCATCCCTAGATCCCAAGGCCCGTTGGGACCGTCTAGTCTGAGCCCTGCAGAGCACAGGCCGAGAACGTCCCCCTTTCCCGAGAGGGCGGCATGGTCCCTGCAGCGAAGAGTCTTTGTCCACGGTCCTGTCAGTGCTGCCTTCTTCCTCTGTGGGCCCCGGAGATCGCTAGCTGCCCTATGTCCAGAGCCCCCGGGTAGGGTGACCAGATGTCCTGATTTTATAGGGACAGTCCCAATTTTGGGGTCTTTTTCTTATATAGGTTCCTATTACCCTCCACCCCCTGTCCCGATTTTTCACATTGGCTGTCTGGTCACCCTAGCCCCGGGGGACAGCGCTGGCAAGCACAGAGGAACGGTGCCATCGGGATGCGTGGGGACGGGGCTGCGGCTGCTCCAAGGAAGCGGGACTTACGCCTTTTTTATGTCATCAGAGGAGGCGCTGCGGGGAATGCCCAGGGCTTCATAGTACTCCACCATGGCGGGCGTGGGTCCTGTGCCGAGGCCAGCAGGGAATCTAGGGGGGAAAGGCAATGAACGGCATTAGGAGAGCGGCCAGCCTGCAGGCCCCAGCGTGAGGCACCAGCTCACTCAGCCAGCTGCAGCCTGTACCGACCACGGCCAGATCCTCTGTCCTGTCCTATCCACACCACCTAACCGTGCCAGCATGGTCCGTCTGTCCCAAGTCCTTGTCCATCTGTCCAGCTCACACAGGTTCTGACCTCAACCCAGCCACTGTTCAGAAATCCACCCCTGACTCTCTCACCCCCCTGCCGCTCGGTGCAGCCCCCGAAGGGCATCTCTCTCATACATGTGCCCCACCCCGCCCCTCTGCACTGTCCTCGTCCCTCTGCAGCGTTATTAGAGTATGTTAGAGCAAACCACAGTGTCCTAGACGCTGCAACAGGGTGTATAAACCTCAGCCACACTGGCAGTGAGAGGGTTAAAGGGAAAGTCCAATGAGCCCTTAATTAAGGGTTAGATCCAGCTGGGGAGAACCCGCCTGGCCGGTTCCTATAAAGGAAGGACTGAGGGGCCTGGGGTGAGGACTCCTACTTCTCTTTCTAGGACAGGAACCTAAAGGGGTGTTTGGGAAGGTGGCTGTACACTGGGACTGTCTCTGCAGGGAGAAGGAGACTGTGGGGGAGAAGCCCTGAGGGTCAGTAGCTTGGGAGGTGCTGGGGAGAGCAGAGCAGGGCTGGGTAACAGAGCAAGGGGGAAGTTTGCAGAGCCCGGGAGAGGGTGGGAGTGTTTCATTCCTCTGAGTTGGGCTGTTGTCACCTCAGCAGGGGCAGGACTCTGAGGGCGTATCTGCACTGCAGCTGGGCCTGGGCTTCTCAGCATGCGAAAAACAGCGGCGTTGCTAGGGGTAGCATCGTGAGCAGGTACGGGGGCAATCCACCTGTGTACAAAGTGACATGGACGCCCTGGGCATGTATGCGGACAGCTAGCTTGTGTTTCCCCTGGCTAGGCTGCTATCTTTAGCATGCGACCTTCAGCAAAGCTAGCGTCTGCCTGCCTGGGCCGGGGAGCACTCTCCCATACCCTGGAGGGGAACCCACTGCAGAGTTGGGAGGAAGAGGAAGAGGGACTGTCTGTGATGCTGGCTGTCACCACAAGGAGGTGCTCTACTAAGGTGAGTCTGACAGGTGCCTTACTGGAGATGTGGGCAGCTTGCTGGGGGCAAGGACTGATGGGGTTACAGGACTGTAGTCACATGACCACTCTGTTTAGGCATCGGTAGGACTAATAATGCCAATTTGCACTGATAGGCCAATGGCTGCTGACCCCCTCCTGCGGGCAGCCTGAAGGAGGGAGCCGAACGAGGAGGCAGGTGGCTTTGGGCCCGGAGCTGGGAGGTCCCTGCCCGGTTGTGGAGGGAGGCCAGGGAAACACATGGCACTGGCTGTTGTCGATGCAGATACACTGTCCCTAGGTGGTCATAAGAACGGCCAGACTGGGTCAGACCAAAGGTCCACCTAGCCCAGTGTCCTGTCTGCTGACAGTGGCCAATGCCAGGTGCCCCTGAAGGACTGAACAGAACAGGGAATCATCCAGTGATCCATCCCCTGCCATCCATTCCCAGCTTCTGGCAAACAGGCTGGGGACACCATCCCTGCCCATCCTAGCTAATAGCCATTGGTGGACCTGTCCTCCAGGAACTTCTCTCGTTCTTTTTTTGAACCCTGTTATAGCCTTGGCCTTCACAACATCCTCTGGCAAGGAGTTCCACAGGTTGACTGTGCTTTGTATGAGTAAATACATACTTTTGTTTGTTTTTAAACCTGCTGCCTATTAATTTAATTTGGTGGCCCCTAGTTCTTGTGTTATGAAAAGGAGTAAATAATACTTCCTTATTTACTTTCTCTACACCAGTCATGATTTTGTAGACCTTAATCCTATTCCCCGTAGTCATCTTTTTCCAAGCTGAAAAGTCCCAGTTTTATTAATCTCTGCTCATATAGCAGCCATTCCATACCCCTAATCATTTTTGGTGGCCCTTTTCTGAACGTTTCCAATTCCAATATATATTTTTTGAGACAGAGCGACTACATTTGCACACAGTATTCAAGATGAGGGTGTACCATGGATTTATATAGAGGCAACATGATATTTTCTGTCTTATTATCTATCCCTTTCTTGATTCCCAACATTCGGTTTGCTTTTTTAATGCTGTTGCACATTGAGTGGATGTTTTCAGACAACTATCCACAATGACTCTGAGATCTTTCTTGAGTGGTAACATCTAATTTAGACCCCATCATTGTGTATGTATAGTTGGGATTATGTTTTCCAATGTGCATCACTTTGCATTTATCAACATTGAATTTCATCTGCCATTTTGTTGCCCAGTCACCCAGTTTTGCAAGATTCCTTTGTAGCTCTTCGCAGTCTGCGTGGGACTTAACTATCTTGAGTAGTTTTGTATCATCTGCAATTTTTGCCACCTCACTGTTTACTCCTTTTTCCAGATCATTTATGAATATGTTGAATAGAACTAGTCCCAGAATAGACCCCTGAGGGAGACCACTATTTACCTCTCCCCATTCTGAAAACTGACCATTTATTCCTACCCTTTGTTTTCTATCTTTTAACCAGTTACCAATCCAGGGGAGAGTCTTCCCTCTTATCCTGTGGCAGTTTACCTTGCTTAAAAGCCTTTGATGAGGAACCTTCTCAAAGGCTTTCTGAAAATCTAAATACACTATATCCACTCAATCCCCCTTGTCCACATGCTTGTTGACCCCCTCAAAGAATTCTAGTAGATTGGTGAGGTGTGATTTTCCTTTACAAAAAACATGTTGACTCTTCCCCAACCAGTTATGTTCGTCTGTTTCTGACAATTTTGTTCTTTACTATAGTTTCAACCAGTTTGCCCAGTACTGAAGTCAGGCTTACCGGCCTGTAATTGCTGGGATCACCTCTGGAGCCCTTTTTAAAAATTGGCATCACACTAGCTGTCCTCCAGTCATTTGGTACAGAAGCTGATTTAAATGATAGGTTACAGACTACAGTTAGTAGTTCTGCAATTTCACATTTGAGTTCCTTCAGAACTCTTGGGTGAATCCCATCTGGTCCTGGTGACTTATTGTTTAGCTTATCACTTTGTTCCAAACCACCTCTAATGACACCTCAATCTGGGACAGTTGCTCAGATCTGTCACCTAAAAAGAATGGCTCCGGTTTGGGAATCTCCCTCACATCGTCAACCGTGAAGACCGATGCAAAGTATTAAGTTTCTCTGCAATGGCCTTATTGTCCTTGAGTGCTCCTTTAGCATCTCGATCGTCCAGTGGCCCCACTGGTTGTTTAGCAGGCTTCCTGCTTCTGATGTACTTCAAATGTGTTTTGCTATTACGTTTTGAGTCTTTGGCTAGTTGTTCTTCATATTCTTTTTGGCCTTCCTAATTATATTTTTACACTTAATTTGCCAAAGATTATGCTCCTTTCTATCTTCCTAATTAGGATTTAACTTCCACTTTTTAAAGGATGCCTTTTTGCCTCTCTCCCTGCTTCTTTTACCTTGTTGTTCAGCCAGGATGGCTCTTTTTTGGTTCTCCTACTATGTTTTTTAATTTGGGGGTATACATTTAAGTTGAGCCTCTATTATGATGTCTTTGAAAAGTTTCCATGCAGCTTGCAGGGATTTTACTTTTGGTGCTGTACCTTTTAATTTCTGTTTAATTAACTTCCTCATTTTAGTGTAGTTCCCCTTTCTGAAATTAAATGCTACAGTGTTGGGGCCGCTAGGGTGTTTTCCCCGCCACAGGGATGTTAAATTTAATTATATTATGGTCCCTATTACTAAGTGGTCCAGCTATATTGAAACCTCTTGGACCAGATCCTGTGCTCCACTTAGGACTAAATCAAGAATTGCCTCTCCTCTTGTGAGTTCCAGGATTAGCTGCTCCAAGAAGCAGTCATTTAAGGTGTCTGGCTGAATCCCAAACATGCCTGTAAGGTGTGAGATTGTCACAAACTCCCCCCACCGCTATGGTGGGTCCTTTTCCTCCCCCCACTTATTTCTTCCCTCTCTCCTCTTTTTGCCTTCTGCCCAATAAGAGTCTGGCTTAGCTGGTCAAGACTGCATATTTTGCAGCACTGCTGGGAGCCTAAAAAGCAAATGCAATGCCCTAAATAGCCCCGTGCATGGTATGAGTTTGCCAGGTCTCAGAGCGGCTGACACAACCGGGCGCCATGCCTGTGGTTTTTCTAGCAGTGAAATTGCAAGTGACCATCAAAGCTGGACACAGAAGCTGCATTGTCCATCTCTGCTGTTCATTTTCCTCCCCTCTAGTGTGTTTTGTCTTCTAGGAAACTGAATCAGATTTGAACAGAAGCCCCAGCTGATGCTCATCTCAGCAAGCTTCTCCACAAAAGCGTTATTGCCATCTTTGATACCATCCAAAAGATTGTCAAACACAGGGGCCTTTCCTCCTACCACCTCTCCCCAGCTATGGGGAAGGCAGGAGGGAGGCTGTAAAATAAGGCTTTCATTTTAACATTTCAAAAGCTGTTTTTTCTGTGTCTTTAATAAAAGGCTCCAGGGATTTTTAGGGGTGTGTTAGACATGGTCCCGAGCAGGCTGAGGTCTCTGCAGAGTAGGGTGACCAGATGTCCCGATTTTATAGGGACAGTCCTGATTTTGGGGTCTTTTTCTTATATAGGCTCCCAGTTTTTCACATTTGCTGTCTGGTCACCCTACTGCACAGAAACCCTGCACCTTGCTTGATGGTGGACAGTGACTGGGTAATGTTAACGCCTTTAGCCCATATGTTGTGGGGAGGGACAGCTCAGTGGTTTGAGCATTGGCTTGCTAAACCCAGGGTTGTGAGCTCAATCCTTGAGGGGGCCATTTAGGGATCTGGGGCAAAAGAAATCTGTCAGGGGACAGTACTTGGTCCTGCTAGTGAAGGCAGGGGACTGGACTCGATGACCTTTCAAGGTCCTTCCAGTTCTATGAGAGAGGCACATCTCCATATATTTGTTCCATCCACGCTGCTACAATCGTCCCTGGAGCTACCACAGGGCTGCAGCTGGCTGCTGAGCACTGAAGTCCCCTGGGGATCCCACAAGCAGAGGGGCCCCAGTTCAGCTGTATTGCTGGAGCAGCGTGTGCACCTGTGATAGTCAAAGGAACCTAACCCTGAGTGTCTTTCTGCTTCTGCTCGCTCTAAGCGAGGGGGTGTCCATGGTGCGCCTCTCCAGGGCCTGCCCTGGGGCTCAGCCCCGCTGATACAGCCTGGGCCGTACCTTATCGCTGCAGGAGAGACGGCCCCAGCTGCACCATGGTCTCCGCAACCCAATGGCTCCTCTTTCACTTCACACCTGCAGCGCCTGCTGCTGGCTTGGCCAAGGAGGGCGGGGCAGAAGCTCAGCAGCAGCCCATCCTATTCCTCCACTGCTGATTAACAGCTGCTGCAGCCAATGGGAAGCTCAGGCTGATTGTGATGTCAAGGTTCTGCATTTATGAGGTTGCAACCCCCAGCCTCAGCCCAGCAGCGGTCTGGGCAGTGGTCCTGGGGGGGGGGGGGGGTATTCCCCTCCCCCTCCCCCCATCCCACTTTAAGGGCACATCACTGTGCGGGGGTGAGGAGAAGGAAGTTACTCCTCCTCACCATTTTTTAGCCTCCCTGTCCCTACTAGAATGGCTGGCTCTGTGCGGCAGCCGATTCGCCACCTTCCTCTCTGCTAGCGCCCCCCCTTGGTGGTCCTGAGCAGCATGCGCCCCAGCTGTGGTTATGGGGCTTTGATCTATAGCACCCCCTAAGCTGTAGCATGTTTCTTTCCTCATAAGCTGCTTGTGATCTCTGCCCATTACCATTTCTCAGGTTATAGCCCACGAGGGAAGGGTCCATGTCCTAGGGGTTATAGTGGACCACAAGCTAAATATGAGTCAACAGTGTGATGCTGTTGCAAAAAAAGCAAACTTGATTCTGGGCTGCATTAACAGGTGTGTGGTGAGCAAGACACGAGAAGTCATTCTTCCGCTCTACTCTGCGCTGGTTAGGCCTCAACTGGAGTATTGTGTCCAGTTCTGGGCACCGCATTTCAAGAAAGATGTGGAGAAATTGGAGAGGGTCCAGAGAAGAGCAACAAGAATGATTAAGGGTCTAGAGAACATGACCTATGAAGGAAGGCTGAAGGAATTGGGTTTGTTTAGTTTGGAAAAGAGAAGACTGAGAGGGGACATGATAGCGGTCTTCAGGTATCTAAAAGGGTGTCATAAGGAGGAGGGAGAAAACTTGTTCATCTTAGTATCTGAGGATAGAACAAGAAGCAATGGGCTTAAACTGCAGCAAGGGAGGTTTAGGTTGGACATTAGGAAAAAGTTCCTAACTGTCAGGGTGTTTAAACACTGGAATAAACTGCCCAGGGCGGTTGTGGAATCTCCATCTCAGACATTTATCTAACCTACTCTTAAATATCTCATCGGGGATGGTCTCGACAGTAATTGGTCCTGCCATGAGGGCAGGGGGCTGGACTCGATGACCTCTCGAGGTCCCTTCCAGCCCTAGAATCTATGAATCTAGACAAGACAGGTCCCAGCACAAGACCTTCTATTACTAGTGAACGGGGTGGGGGTGGGGTGAGAGGGAGGTCGATTTCTATAGTAGGGGGGCTGGCTGCATCCCTCAAGAGTTCATCAGACTTCTTAATAGCGGGGGCTCTTTCCTGAACGGGTGGAATTTTTAAGGGAAGTTGTATTCTCGGGGTATTGGCTGGACCCCACAAACTCACTCTTGACATTAATACTTTAAAAGAAAAGAGTCCAGGAATTTTGCTGTTCTTTGCCTTTTTACTGAGTGCAACATGTTTGTGTGCCCCCATAGGAGACAATCTCTCTTCCCACAGACCTGATGAGGTGTCCCAAAACCCATCCCATTCTGCAGCTCTTGCCAAGCCCATACAAGTGAGCTGTGCTGAGAGGAAGAGCCAGCTCTTATCCACATGATAAATGTAATAACTACCCAGGCTGGGAGCTGCTCTCACCACTAGGTAATTCTCTCTCAGATGGAGCCTAAGCAAGTCTCAGCAGAGATTGTGAAAAATATCTCCCAAGCTTAAAAACAGAGCCAGAAAGCAGTATAGTGGTGAGCTTCAGCTCGGCCTCTCTTCTGGGCGTTAACAGACAGGGACTCTTGTTCTGGGTTTGTACAGCACCTAGTGCAAGGAGGGTCCTGGGCCATGATGGGGGTGCCTAGACACTATGGCAATACAAATAAATAATAGCAAGCCCAAGGATACTTTGCAGAGATTGAAACAAAAGCTGAAGAAGGGGAAGAAGCCTGCTGTCCTTTGCTGCTTAATTCCCCGTCCTACAATCTGAGCCACCCCACTTGGGAGCAGAGCACAGAGTCCAGGCAGCATAACCGGGGAGCTTTTTCTATTTGAAAATGTGGAAGCGACATCTTTGCATCTGATTTAGCCCTACACCAGCAAGTCCCCCTTGTCTGAGCTGACAATGAGTGACTCCTGTTTACCCTGCCAGGGGCCTAGAGAGGGGAATCTCCAGCTGTGTGTGTGGGGAGGGGGATCACAAATGGGGCAGAGGGGGCAGGAGGGAATGACACCACCCTTCCCTATCCATATTGCTAAATAGGAATGGGCCCCCAGCAAAGGGATCTTGTGGGTCCCAAATGGAAAAGCTTGAGATTCACTGCCTTTGAAAAACCTATGTAGGTATTTCTACAGCCACTCACTAATGCAGTATCTGAACCTCACAGTTGGGCTAGTTCTGGTGTAAACATTTAAAAGGTTGTTGAAAAAGGGGAAAGGTCTCAGAAAAGAGCCCCAAGAACGAGCTGAGATCTGGGAAACCTGCTTTCTAGGGAGAGACTAAAGAAACTCAGTCGCTTCGGCTTATCAAAGAAAAAGTTCCGTGACTGGATACTAGCCTATAGATAACCATACAGGGAGAAGGCCTCTGCTGTAGAGGGCTCTTCAGTGTAGCAGACAACAGCAGAACGCGATCTAATGGCTGAAAACTGAAGCTAGATCCATTCCAGCTGCAAATGAGATGCAGATGTTTTAAGAGGAGGGTGATTACCTATTGGCCCAGCTTCCCAAGTAATGTGGGTGGTGGATTCTCCATTACTAAGGGCTTGTCTGCACCTGAGTGTCAATTTAAAGCTGAACACCAGCTCTGGAATAGCTCCGTGTGGACGCTCCTACTCTGGAATAAGTGTTTTGGGGTTTAGCTTAATCCCCCGCCATAGCACCTCGGACTCCCTGACTGTCGTGTGGCCCCGGCAGGCGGGGCAGTGTCACCGCCCCCGTGACAGGTGGGCAGACAGCTGCCCAGGGCCAGGCAGGGACAAAGGACCCCGGAGTCCTGCGCCCCCGCCAGGGCCCTAAGCACAAGCCCAGCGTGGTGGCAGCTGTGTGACCCTATGGCTCTGCCCCATGGGAGCTTTGCCTTAGACTGTGAGACCAACAGGCCTGGCCCTGCCCCACCTAGCAACCGCCCCACCTAGCAACCAGCCGGAGCATAGAGACCCTGCCTAGAGCGCCGCCCCCACCCCACCCATGGCCATAGAGATGTGGCTAGAGCGCCACCCGGCCTCGCACCCATCGCTCCCTAGAGCTGTGGCCTGGTGGAGCGGCGCCCCCTGCAGCGGAGGGAGCAATGCTGCTGCTGCCGCCCCGGCCTGCTGGGGGGGGGGCAGCCCCGCCCCGCCCCACCCCACGCACACAGTGCTTCTCTGAGGGACCCAAGGGGGCTTTGGGGAGGGGCCTGGCCAGGCCCACAGGGTGGGGGGCCCAGGGAGAGCCTGAGGAGAGGTGGGGGTGGCAGGAGCCAGGAGGGAGCGGACATAGTAGGAGGCATATGGGGGGCAGTGGGGGAGGCATATGGGAGGGGAGCAAGGGGGTGGGGCTGGTTGGGGGGGGTCCGGGAAGAGCCTGAGGAGAGGTGGGGGCACCATGGACTGGGAGGGAGGGGGCATAGTAGGAGGCATATGGGGAGCAGTGGGGGAGGCGTATGGGAGGGGAGCAAGGGGGTGGGGGCCAGGTGGGGTGGGCAAGGGGATAGCATGAGGAGAGGTGGGGGCGGCAGGGGCCAGGAGGGAGGGGGCATAGTAGGAGGCATGTGTGTATGGGGGCTGGGGCCCAGGCTTTGCCTCCACCGCCTGAGACGGTGTTTGTTTGTTTGACAGCAAGATAACACCCTGAGGTAGCTAGACGAGGCCAGCACTCTCCCTCCACCTGGGGCTGGTTTGCCGCACCGCGTCTCCACTGTGGTTTTACTGCAGGATAACTAACTCGTGTTAGCTCTCCTGCTGCAAACCACCCCCATGTTAGTGACCCTGCAGTAAACTCACACCTCTCTGTCAGCCAAGCCAAGCCCAGAGTGTAGAGGGTGAGTGGTGCCTGTGTGTATCGGGGGAGAGAGACAGTGGGGTGGGTGGATGAGGGAGAGACAGGAGATGCAGTCAATGGTGGGTGTGAATGGAGGCGTCAGGTAGTGTGGATACAGCAAAGGATGGATTAGGCAGGTGGGTGAGTGCCTGGGTCACTGGGTGTGTGTTAGTGTGGGACAGGCAGCGGAGAAAGGAAGGAGAAACTGGGGGGAATAAAGGGGAGAGGAGGAAGAGATGGGGAGGTCAGGGATGATTTAAAAAAAGAATGAAGGAGAAATTCAGCCTGGGGGAGGGGAAGGAAGTGGCAAAGGTGAGAGAAAAAAGTAGGTATTGAAGGTACCCAGAGTGGGAGAAAACCACACATGGAAAGAAAGGACTAAGGGGAGAGGGAGAAACTCCTCTGCCATGAAACGGATGCGGAAACAGAAAGGGAAAGTGACCAGGATTCCAGAACAGGAAAAGAGAGGAGCAGAACCCAGCGAGAGAAAGGACCGAGTGAGTGACCTGGCTACATTAATTGAGATTGATGTTCAGTCCCGGGGGGGGGGGGGGGGGGGGTGTTGGCCCAGTGCCCTTCAGCATCAGTGATCTGGCAGAAAATATGAAGTCACTTCTGGTAAAATTTGCAGATAGCACAGCAATTGGTGGAGTGGTGAATAATGATGGGACAGGTCAACTATGCAAACTGATCTGGATTGTTTAGTAAGGTATGATCATTTGAACAAAGCGTACTTCAGCACAGAATGTAGGTCAGACTTATAGAATCATAGGACTGGAAGGGACCTCGAGAGGTCATCTAGTCTAGTCCCCTGCACTCATGGCAGGACTACGAGTTATCTAGACCATTCCTGACAGGTGTTTGTCCAACCTGCTCTTAACAATCTCTAATGATGGAGATTCCACAACCTCCCTAGGGAATTTATTCTAATGCTTAACCACCCTGACAGGAAGTTATAAGATGGGAGACAGTATCCTGGAAGGCAGTGACTGAAAAGGATTTAGAGATCATGGCAGATAACCAGCTGAACATGAGTGCCAGTGCAAGTCTGTAGCTAAGAGGGAATATGTGATCCTTGGATGTGTAAACCGGAGCCCATCAAGGAGGAGCAGGGAGATGGTAGTAAGTCCATCTATCTCATTAGTGAGACTGTTACTGGATACTGTGTTTGGTTCTGGTGTCTACACTTCACAAAGGATGTTGACAAATTAGAAAGAGTTTGGAAAAGAGCTACAGGAATGATCTGAAGAACGTGCCTTGCAGTGAGAGAGACGAACTAAACTTATTTACTTTATCCAAGAGACGGTTCAGAGCTGACTTGATCGTGGTCTATAAGCAACCTACCTGGGGAGAGATCTCTTATGGTAATTGGCTCTTTAACCTAGCAGCAAAGATCCAATGGTTTGATACTGAAGCTAGAACAATGTAAGCTAGAAGGTGAACATGTTTACCACCGAGGGTTATTAAGCTTTAGAATAATTTACTTGGGGACATGGTGGATTCCCCATACCCTGAAGTCTTTAAATGAAGACTAGAGATCCACTAAGGCTCAACAAGAAGTTAAAGAGCTTGATGCAGTAATGGCAGGAGAGAATCTCTGGCCTGTGTTATGCAGGAGATCAGACTGGATGATCATGACGGTCCTTTCTGGCCTTAACACCTCTGAATAAGTTATAGGAAGTAGAGTTTGAATTTTGTGGGCTGCTCACAAGTCATTGTAAGGGCTACTTTGATCACCCAGGCCTAGGCTCTTGGGACAGTATTTGAGCTGGATGGACCCTTCCTTCCTCAGGTGAGTGAAGAAGAGAGTCTGTTTGTGGTGCAAACTGAGGGAGGGTGCTCCAGCTGTCACAGCTCTGTTCTTCCTGCCCACCCAGCTGCCTTTGTGCCCATTCCAGCCTTTCCACATGAATAGCACACTGGGCCCTACTACAGGGATCCCGAGTTCACTTGCCCACTGGGCCCATAGCCTTACATTCACCTTGAAGTGAGACTTCAGAGGACACGCTTTCTTTTGGGGGTAATTACATGTGCAATTGCAAATTGGACTTTAGGGGAATCTGATGTCTAGTTAATATATTGAATGTCTATCCAGATTCGAGCATGAAGGGTACATTAGAAATGCATGTCATAAACTAGTACATATTCTTAAATAATAAACATGCATCTCCTGCCACATCTACCTTGCTCAGCTTCTGCTTCCCCAATGGCAAATTGCCACGCCCATAAAAGATGACACTGTCAAAAATAAAAACCACATCTGTCTTCTGCCCAACTAACCTCAGTGCCACAACAATCACTGAGGGGAAGGCTTAAGTAGGATTCAAAAAGGATTAGACATTTATCTGGGTAATGAGAACATCAACAGCTATGGGCAGATAGGATTAAAACAACAGCGGTATCAACTGCTCTGCATCGGAACATAAGCCAAGCACCAAGTGATGGGTGGGATCAGGCAGAAACTTCCTCTATGTGGGTGTAGTAAGATGAGGCCCTGAAACATAAACCCTTATATCAGAGACCCGGTATGAGGCCTAAGGCCTGAACTAAAGTAATGGTCAAGACTTTGTTAACATAAAGCAAAGTTAAGCTGTGAGCCAGAGACAGGCCCTGCTCAGAGTCAGGCAAGGAGAGAGCTGATGTTGCAAAAACACACATACCTAAAAGGTACTGGACACTAGAGATATAAACATGTGCTAGGATGGTACCAAGAACACTTTGATACTTGCACATTCCACACAGATAACAAGGAGCAGGCTGACCCATCCTAAAGATGGGAAAAGGGGTAATGTGATGGCTCGAGTTGTTTTGTTCGAACCAACATGTACAAGGAGAGAGACGGCACCTTACTATGTAGGGGGGTTGTACCTCAATACGTCAGGAGTGATGTGTAACTTGTTTGTACCTGTGTATAAGAATTTACCCGGAGGAGTTGTCTTGGTCTGGCCTAGGGGGCAGTGGTAAATCCTGCCACTGACTGAGCCAGTCCATTGTCAGGGAGCACGTATGTACTAGCAGAACTGTAGACCTCTGATCCGGGGAGCTAAAGACTGTGTTTTGTTCGGCAATAAACCTGACCGGGTGCCTTTGTACCTTATCGGAGTCTGTGGCCATTGGGTGGTTTGCTCGAGATCTGTGCCAGCGATCTGCGCAGAGCTGGGACAGCACACAGGGAGAACACACACGCACTCAGCTGACTGCTATCAACATTGAACAGAGCAGAGCACCCCACCGGTGACGTCTGAGGACAGTGGGCATCTTGTACCACGATTGGCCACTAGGGGTCCCTGAAGCAGCTGGTTTTAGCCACTGTCCTAGACGGGACTCGGAGACTGGCCTACATAGATCTGGCGCGGCAGTTCCTGTCCTCCTCCTCGTTGTATCAGTGCCCCCACTGCCCTCCAAAGATCTCCCCTTTCCCTTCAGAACTCTTCACAATCTCCTCCATCCACCATCTCCTTCGCGCCTTCCCACTGTAACATTCACCCGCCTTTCCTCCCCCCCGTTTTCCACCAGCACCCTACTGACGCCACTCATTCCCGACTCCTCCGGCAACTCCTCTCCCCGATCCTTTGAGCCTGTCTCCCAAGTCTTGGATGTAGCCAGTGTGTGTCGGTACAACGCAGCAGCACCTCTCTCAAGCTGGGCTCCAGAATCGGAGCTGTCTTTAACAGGAATTAAGTCTCTAGTGAGGGCTGTGAAGAGAACTTTAAAATGGTGACCTTTGTGTACGCGATGCAGAGATGAGCCAGCAACAATAGCTTGGAGAAGTGTCAAGGGCAGGGGAGTGTGAGCTCAAAGGCCCAGGTGTGATGATTTGAGTGTCCCTGTTAATTATTTCCTCCCAGGGCACTGGGAGTGACCTCTCATTCGAATGTTGGGCAGGTGCCACTGCTTTCTCTTTCCCCAGTCAAGAAAAGGACTTGAGGAGCCTTGGATGTATTCAAACCCCTCCACGGGGAGCCAGGGCAAAGAGCCCCCTAGAGCTCAGAGTCACCGTCTGAACAGCGGCGCTGTCCACGGCGCATTCAGGTACCCGAGGAGGGCAGAGCTTGAGAGCACTGCCGTTGTCCCCTCCTCCACAGTGACCCTTGCGGCCTCCCTACCCTTGGGGCCTGCTAGCACCATTGTCATTGTCCTTCCCTTACACCTCCCGCAACCCCCTCAAATCTGCCACTGTCCAGCCTCTTTTAGAGACGCCTCCCCATGGCCCTCCTCATCTCTAGCCTCCCCCTTCTTCCGCCCTTCCCTTCCTCAGAAAGCAGCTCTCCCCCCTCTTTGCAGTCACCTCCCTGGCTGGCCCATTTCAAGTCTGCACTTTGTTCAGTGCATAGCATTTCGTCCCACACTTAGCAGCCTCTCTTCCTGCTGACGAAGGCTCTTCAGCATCCTTTCTCTGTGCTCGCAGTGCAAAACTTCAGCCAGCCAGGCCTGCTACCCGCAGCACCTCTGTAGCGAACAACGACCCTTTCTGCCAAGATTCCTTGTGACGGGGCGCACCAGGCCTTCGTGCTGGGAGCCCTGTGGTCCCACCACACCACGCCCCAGGAAGGAGTAGTGGAGATAGGTCCTCCAGGCCTGCCTAGAGAGGTTGCCTAGAAGCAGCCAATCAGAGCCCAGCAGGCTCAGATAAAAGGCAGTGCAGGGGCGAGGCGCTCAGGTTCTGGTTGGGGCCAGAGGGGGTACGTTCTGGCACAGGAGCACCATAGACTGCATTAGCTAAACTCAGCTCAGAGCTAAAGCGCTAGCCCTAAGGTAACGCACACAGGTAGAGAGGCCAGGTGGGACGAGGCCCAGGCAATGGAGCAGCAACTATTACAGGCAGCAGCGTGTGGCTGCTGCTTACAGGGTCCCTGGGTTGGGACCTGGAGTAGTGGGTGGGCCTGGAGCCGCCTCGCTGCCCAGTGTGGAAGTGGCCTCAGTCCTGAAAAGGGGACAAGACTCTCTACTAGAAGACTGAGACAGGGGCCAGAATTCAAACCGGCCCAGAGACGGGGCTGAAGTCCCTGGTGAGAGCCAACCTTTTGTCGAGCTTTGTCACCCCAGAAGGGGTTCATTCATTCACCTATTGACTGCGTGACTTTGTTAGCCGGAAGGCGGAGCCACTGAAGACCCACCTAGTGAGGCCAACAACCTCCAGGGGGCACCAGGAGCAGGGGAAAGGGGGTTGCTGAGTCATACCCAGCCGCTGGGAGACACTGACGAAGCGAGTGCCCCGTCACACTCCCCCGCTCTGGGGTGCACCACACAGTTCAGTTCTCTTGGCTCTGCCTGTTGCTCACGCTTACACCGATTATACTCAGCTGTACAGACTCTCCAATGCCTTGAATGTCACGTCCTTAGCTGCCATTACTGTCTAGATCGACCAGGTCAACAGAGCTACAGCTCACGGTTCTTCAGATAAATGCGGACGTTTCCTGGTGCTTAGCTAACGGCTGCGAAGCCCCCTAGAAATAGCCCAGATGTGTCTTGCTGATAGAAACGCTTTTTTGGGTGGGAGGAACATGCTTAGACACAACTCCCTCTGCCCTGCTTCATTCCTTGGCTCAGACAATCCACTGGCTTCCAGCGACCATCACCTTTGTGTCATTCCTCTCCTCCTCCCTCATCTCAGATCTGCCTGTCACCCCCACATTGCCCTGTGGCCCCTGCTTTAGTGCCTCCTCCCCCACGATCACCATGGAGGCCTTCATCCCAGCTCACCTTGACCTGCCTCTTGGCTGTTTACTTATACAAAGAACACAAACACACCAGTCTGATCTGCAGAGAACTCCTCCACCTCCCCAGTCATTTCAGGATTCAGTTCTTCTTGCCTTCCTTGGATTTATAACCCTGGACGGACCTGGGGATGAGAGGGAGGCACCCAGGAAAGGAACCAGCCTCCTCTCCTGTCCAGTGCCCTCAGATCCACTGTTTCCTGCACAGTTTCCCACAGAATGTCCCCACACTGATGCTCACACCAGCCAACTTGGCATTCAAGTCATACCCTGTGCCAAAGGCATCTGTGTGCCCTCTTTATCCCCAAAGCCTGCCAGGCCAGAAGCCACCAGCCTGGGGCTATTTAAAGGCAGTGGGTGTGGGGAGCAGGGGAGTGTGTTACCACACTCTGTACAGAGCTTCAGGGCTAATCCACCTAACCCTAGTTCTCACCTACAGTAGAACCTCAGAGTTACGAACACCAGAGTTACAAACTGACCAGTCAACCACACTCCTCATTTGGAATCGGAAGCAGCAGAGACACACAAAAAAGGCAAATACAGAACAGTGCTGTGTTAAATGTATACAACTAAAAAAATAAAGGGTCAGTTTAAAAAAAAGATTTGACAAGATAAGGAAACGGTTTCTGTGCTTGTTTCACTTAAAATAAGAAGGTTCAAAGCAGCATTTTTCTTCTGCACAGTAAAGTTTCAAAGCTGTATTAAGTCAATGCTCAGTTGTAAACTTTTGAAAGAACAACCTCCACTCCCGAGGTGTTCATAACACTGAGTTCTACTGTAATCCTGTCCCAAAGTAATGTCTCCCTCCCTCCTTCCCCGGCTGCCCTGAGCATGCGCCCCCCTTTCCCTTCCCAGGGCACCCCTCAAAGAGAGCCAAACCAGGAGCACTGAGCCACGGCAGGCAGGGGGCTGTAACCTCCTGACAGTACTGGGGGGAGCCAGGGATTCTCTGGGCTCTTATAGGGCCCCCGTCACCTTTGCGTGTGAGCACCGAGCAGGACCATGTCCTCCTGTCTATAGTGTCCACAACAGGTGCGTGGTATAAATATGCAGCTGAACCATGTGCCAATAGGGGCAGCACCAGCAACACTGAGATGGCCCTAAGCATCCTAATGCCCAGTACATCACTGGGCCTCTGGAGGTCAGACAGGCCCTGGGAGCTCTGCTCCTGTCCCTGCCTAAGCAGCTCCTCTGTGTCTGACTTCTCCATGAATGATAAAGACAGACGGAGAGCCCTGGTCCTGTCCTTTATTGAACAGCTGCTTGCCCACGGGCCAATGCTCCCTGGAAACCTCTCTCCCAGTGGGTCCCAGCATTCACAGCATTCTCCCTTCCCTGGTGTGAAGCTGGTTTGGGAACAGCTGGAATCAGAATGAAACATCAGGACTGCTTCTGTCTGGGAGCTGGCTCGCTCCCCCCTGGGACTGACTGATTATATCTGGGAGCGGACTCGTTTTGCAGGGCAGCTGATTCACCCCACTCTGGAGCTGACTGATTGCATCCAAGAGCTGGCTTGTTCCACTGGGCAACTTATTCATCCCATCCCATATCCATCTCGTTCCACCCTGGAGCCAGCTGCTTTTGCCCAAGAGTGGAGTTGTACAACACTGGAACTGGCCTGCCCGGCCCTGGAGCTGGCTTGCCCTGCCCGGGGGTTGGCTTGGCCACCTAGGCAAATGTGCGGTTCCACCCAGGAGTTGTCTCTTTCCATCTGGCAGGCGATTTGTTCCTCTTGGGAATGTCCTTGTTACACGTGGCAGCTGACTCTCTCCCACCAGGAGTGTCATGCGCGTCAGACACGCCGTCCCAAAGCATTGCTCCTGCGCCCTCTTCTCCGTCCCAGCTGGGACCTGACTTGTATCTGGCTGCCAATTCGTTCCACCCAGTAGCAACCATCGTCCACTTTGGGGGAGACTCTTCCAATCGTCAGGTAGTTCATTCCAGCCAGGGTCCAGCTCATCACACCCAGCAGCCGACTCTAGCCACCCGACCTCTGCTCTGTGGTATCTGTCAAGTGACGGGTTCCTCCCAGCTGGCAACTCCTTGTGGCCAGCATATCTGGGAGCTAAGTTGAGTTTGGCGTGCGAGTCTTTCCTCCCAGGATGCACTTCAGTCCTTCCGGCATGCCACTCAGCTCCCAGATATGACTCAGACCCGCTCTCCCTGGCCTGCGGAGTGCTCTCCTCAGACCCTGATGTGCTCCTTTCAGCCTGTGACTTGCTCTCCCTGGCCTCTGCTGGGGTTCCCTGGGCCAGTGGTTTGCTGCTTCCCTCCTGTAGTAAGCTTCGCCTGGCCCGTGACCTGCTCTTCCCAGCCGGCAGCTTGTCGCCAGAAGCTGACTTGTATCTGATGTGTGGCTTCTTTTGCCTCTGACGAGACGTGTGAGGTCCAGGGCAAGGGTCCATAGGCCCAGCATGAGATTCATTCCCTGCTGCTCTTTTGTATGTCTTGTCAACAGCCACCCCTGAAAGAATTGACCCTCATCAGCATTCATAGAAGAGACAACTCGGGCACCTCTCCTGCTGTAGAGCAGCAGTGATGAGCCTGGGCTGAGCCCCCCAGCCTCCCACGGGAAAAGTGTCTAGGACAGTAACCAGAGGCCCAGCTTGAAATGCCCCATCCCCAGTACTGCCAGCCACAAGAGATCCAAATCAGGAGTCAGGCCCCCAAAATAATGAGATTGGGCCCCCAAATCTTGTTTTGTGTTTGGTCTGTCCATTGTAGAGTGACCAGACAGCAGATGTGAAAAATCAGGACGGGGCTGAGGGGGTAATAGGTGCCTATATAAGAAAAAGCCACAAATATCAGGACTGTCCCTGTAAAATCAGGACATCTGGTCACCCCAGTTCATTGAACTCCCCCTGCCGCAATGTGTGGACTGGTGGTTACTATTACCCACTCTCCCAAATGTATACACCCATCACATGTCACCCCCACAACTGCCTGTCCCCTGCCCTGCAATTAATTCTGCCCCCAACATCCAAACAATTCTATCCCCCAGTCCCTGCATCTTATTATCTATCCCTTTCCTAATAGTTCCTAACATACTGTTAGCCTTTTTGACCACTGCTGTGCATTAAACGAAAGATGTTTTTAGAGAAATATCCACGGTAACTTTCTTAGGTGGTGTGATGGGGTGTCATCACCCCACCAGATTTGAAGGGGTTAAGGTGGCCAGGTGGGCTGCACCTGGAGGAGGAGCCAGGGAGCAGGGATTGATTGGATGATTACGGTCATAGGTTACATATTAGAGTTTGTAGTTCTGCAATTTCACATTTGAGTTCCTTCAGAACTGTTGGGTGAATCCCATCTGGTCCTGGTGACTTAAGAACATACATGAGAATGGCCATACTGGGTCAGACCAAAGGTCCATCTAGTCCAGTATCCTGTTTTCTTGATCAATTTGTTCTAAAACCTCTGCTATTGACACATCAATTTGGGACAGTGCTTCAGATTGGTGACCCCAGAAGACTAGCTCTTCTCATGTGGGTATTTCCCCCACATCCTCTCCAGTGAAGACCAATGCAAAGAATGTATTTAGCTTCTCTGGAATGGCCTTGTCTACCTTGAGGGCTCCTTTAGCACCTTTGCTATCTAGTGGCCCCACGGCCTGTTTGGCAGGAAGCGGGGCGGGGGAAGTCCCTGCACCCTGACCTCACTCCACGGGAGCAGCGCCAGGTGAATGGGACGGGGGAAAGTCCCCCCCCGTGCGGTCCCTGATTCCATCCCTGGCAGAAGCCGCGGGGTGGCAGGGGAAGCCCCCAGTGCTCCGACCCCGCTCTCTGGCAGAAGCGCCAGGTGGATCCCCACCCCCCCTCACTTCTGCGGGGGAAGCCCCAGCACCCAGACCCCCGCTGCAGAGGAGCATTCACTCCCCACTGCGGCCCCGGGGCTGTGGTGCAGGGACAGAGCTTCTCTGGTCTTGGGGCCACAGTGGGGGGGGTGGCGTGCAAAAGGATCAAAAGGGGTTGTGGGGCTGCAGTGGGGGCAGAATGGGGGGGGACCCTGGGTGGAACAGGGGTGCCCCAGGAAGGGGCAGAAAGGGGTGGGGTTGTGGGTAGGGCTGCAGGCAGAAGGGGCAGAACAGGGGCAGAGCCACAGATGGAAGGGGTAGGGAGGGGCCCCCACTTGCTCTGGCCCAGAACCCCAGGAAACCTTAATCCGCCTCTGCTTTTGGTCCCCCTACTGTCTCCTTTGATTTGGGGGTACACATGTAGTTTGACCCTCTGGGGTTTTTAAGTAGTCTCCATGCAGCTTGCTGGCACTTTACCCGTGCGACATTTCTGTCTAACTAGTGTCCCTGTTCCTCTGTCATTCCCGTTTTTAAAGGAAAACGTTACTCTGGCGGATTTTGTGGGTATTTTCCCCCTTACGATGATGCTAAATTTAATTCCATGATAGTCGCTATTACCGAGCGCTTCAGCTATAGTCCCAGACCTGTGCTCTGCTTAGGACTAAATCAAGAAGTGCCTCTCCCCTTGTGGGTTCCAGGACCAGCTCCCCCAAGAAGCTGTCAGTACCGGTGTCTAGAAATGTTCTCTCTGCATCCTGCCCCGAGGTGACATGTTCCCAGGCAATATGGGGATAGTTGAAATCTCCTATTATTAGTGAGTTTTCTGGTTTTTGTAGCCTCTCTAACCTCTCTTAGCATTTCTCAGTGGCCGTCACCATACTGGTCAGGTGGTCGGTAGCATATCCCCACGGCCAGACTCTTCTTATTCCAGCACGGGATTTCTACCCACCGAGACTCTATGGAGTTGACTCTCTCTTTCACTTTTAGTGCCACTCCCCCACCAGCACGAGACACTCTGTCATTCCTGTACTCTGGCATTACCATGGCCCATCCATTATCCTCATTCCACCATGTTTCCGCAGTGCCTGTCATATCACTATCATGTAATGCCAGGCACTCTAGTTCACCCATCTTAGTCTGTTTCCGCAGTGCCTGTCATATCACTATCATGTAAAGCCAGGCACTCTAGTTCACCCATCTTAGTCTGTTTCCGCAGTGCCTGTCACATCACTATCATGTAATGCCAGGCACTCTAGTTCACCCATCTTAGTCTGTAGACTTCTAGCATTTGTCTATAAGCACTTAGACACTTTGTCAATATTTAGTTGCTTGACTGCAAGTGTTGTATTTAAATGGGACTCGTCTATATTTGACTGTTCCTCACAAGCTCCTACCTGTACGTTACCAACTTCTTTCCTCTCCTATACACTAGCACAGGGGTGGCCAGCCTGTGGCTCCGGAGCCGCATGCGGCTCCTCAGAAGTTAATATGCGGCTCCTTGTGTAGGCACCGACTCCGGGGCTGGAGCTACAGACACCAACTTTCCAATGTGCCGGGGTGCTCACTGCTCAACCCCTGGCTCTGCCACAGGCCCTGCCCCCACTCCACCTCTTCCCGCCCCCTCCTTTGAGCCTACCACGCCCTCACTCCTCCCCTGCCCCCAGCCTCCTGCACACCACGAAACAGCTGATCAGGAGGTGCGGGGAGGGAGGGGGAGGCACTGATCGGCGGGGCTGGGAGTGGGGGCGGGGGGAGCTGATGGGGGGGCTGCTGACGTATTACTGTAGCTCATTGGCAATGTACATTGGTAAATTCTGGCTCCTTCTCAGGCTCAGGTTGGCCACCCCTGTACTAGGATATAGAGTCCTGCCTTTAATAAATTCATCCCTAAGGGATGTCTGTGGTTTTCTGCACCTGTCGGCTTTCCCCCAGCCCTTAATTTAAAAAATCCTCTACAATCTTTTTAATTTTACCCACCAGCAGTCTGCTTCCATTTTGGTTATGGTGGAGCTCATCCCTCGTGTATAGGCCAAAGGTTCCCCTGTTCCTAATAAACCCAGACCTACACCATTGTCTCATCCACGCCCTTAGCGTGTTTGAGTTGTGCTCCTCTCCCAGTGCAGATGTTGAGACCCTGGCCATGTCAGTTCTGGCATAGATGAGGATTTCAGGTGTGAATTTCCTAGTAGAAAAAAATCTCTGTGGAAAAATCTGAAACCCTACTAACAGTTAGGAAACTAATTAAAGAAACCAGTACAAAACATCCACTTAGCAATCTCAGACTATGAAACAGGAAGAAAGTAATGTCCTAGCAACATGTGAACAGAACAACTAACTGAAATGTTTTTTTAAAAACATGACTTAAATTTTTAAAAAAGAATATATTTTTAATCATGATTTTTATCTACTGTATTCGGAGGGCTGGTCCTGCCCTCTCTGGGCAAGGACACACCCATCCAGGAAGCATTCAGGCAGATAGACTCAGATTGTGCTGCTTACACACCCCGTCAGCCAGCTTGGCTCCCCTTTTGTGTATTTATTTGTACACAAGGAAACCAAGTAGCATGCAACAAACTAACACTGCTGCCCAGTTATGACTGATTGCTCAGCCCTGGGAGCTCTTCTCATTCTCAAGTGCTAAAATGTCAATGTTTTTAATTGGAAACCTATGTTAAATCGTGCCACGCTGTAGAAAGGCTGGACATGCAGGGTGAAGGCTCCCAAACCACCTTAACTCTGCCCTTACAAGCCCAGCCCTCTCCATGACAGCCATAGGCCTGCCCACTGTACGTCTTCATCAACGGAATCAGCCACTTCCCATACTACAGTCCCCTATGCCACATACAGGCATGTTCCTACCCACCCGCCACTCTGTATGTGCCGTCCACTTGACCAGAGACCAGCCACTAATTGCCCTTCTTTAGCAAGGCAGCAACACCACAATCTCCTGCCTTACACTTTGTAATACACCAGGTTTTCTTGGCTCACATCCTCAACGTATCTGGGGTTTAATATGGTACTTACCTGTGATAAAGAAATAGTGTGTCCTGGTTGACACATCTGCTTTACTCTGAGGGCAGTGGAGGAGACAGAAGGTGGGAGGATGGGGGCAGAGTCAAGGTTAATTCAGTATTTTAACTGCACTTCCACACTTTCCAATATTTGGGTTTTCTTAAGTGTAACTAACTTTGAATTTCCTGCTGGAATGTTTTTTATTTTTTGTTTCTGTTTTATAACTATTTCCCCTACAATATGGAGCACTGTGTGTAACCTTTCCTCTTGCTTGAATCCTCTTTTACTCCTGTATGATATTCATAAAGAAGCTCTGAATGGTTGGGCTTTTGGGTGGTTGGGGTTTTTTCAGTGTTGTTGGGCTTGATTTTGTTTGTTTGCTTTTTACTTTAGAAGTTTCAGGGTTGTGAAACCAAGTCTTCTCTCTGTGTGTGCTTGATGGCCTCCAGGGGGTCTTGTTGTCATCTCTCATACTAACCAGCCCTACAAGCCTTGGCTGAGAGTTTCAAACGTGGCTAGTGATTTTTAGAAGCCTCAGTTCTTGGGTGCCCAACTTGCGACCCCTTAAAGGGTTGCTGATTTCCAGGGACTGGGGGTTTAGCACTCTTTGATAATCAGCTCCCTTTCAACTGTCTCAAGTTTGGCACCCAACAACTGAGGTCCCCAGATTCACCCATCACTTCTGAAAACCTTGGCCTTTGCTCCTTACCATTAACACGGACAGATTTCAGCTCCCCGTCTCCTTCAGCATCTGCCCGCTCCTGCCGATTCGCCACAGTCCTGGAAAACAGACAGTAGAGTTACCCAGGCAAAGGAGGGGCAGCACCCAGTAGAACACACATTTACACACACACACACACACAGCCCTTCCTCCCACACACCCACAGTTGGCAGATGTTCTCTTTACAAAGCAAGTCAGTCCACATGGCTCAGTTCAATAAACAGTCCTAGTGCCTCACTGTGCAGAGAATTCTTGCCACTTGAGACCTGATCTTGCCCCCGCAAGTTTGTTCAAAATGCTGCTACTGTGAACCTCTTTCTGTTCTAATTTATTTCAGCATAAGCTTTCGTGGACTACAGTCCGCTTCGTCGGATGCATAGAATGGAACATACAGTGGGAGGATATTTATACATTCAGAGAAACATGAGGGGCCCCTACTCTACTTGCACTACATTGATGACATCTTCATCATCTGGACCCACGGAAAAGAAACCCTTGAGGAATTCCACCACGATTTCAACAATTTCCATCCCACCATCAACCTCAGCCTAGACCAGTCCACACAAGCGGTCCATTTCCTAGACACTACTGTGCTAATAAGCGATGGTCACATAAACACCACCCTATACCGGAAACCTACTGACCGCTATACTTACCTACATGCCTCCAGCTTCCATCCAGGACACACCACACGATCCATTGTCTACAGCCAAGCTCTAAGACACAACCGCATTTGCTCCAATCCCTCAGACAGAGACAAACACCTACAAGATCTCTATCAAGCATTCTTAAAACTACAATGCCCACCTGATGAAGTGAAAAAACAGATTGACAGAGCCAGAAGAGTACCCAGAAGTCACCTACTACCGGACTTGGCCCTACAAAGAAAATAACAGAACGCCACTAGCCGTCACCTTCAGCCCCCAACTAAAACTCTCCAGCGCATCATCAAAGATCTACAACCTATCCTGAAAGATGATTCCTCACTCTCACAGATCTTGGGAGACAGACCAGTCCTCGCTTACAGACAGCCCCCCAACCTGAAGCAAATACTCACCAGCAACCACACACCATACAACAAAAACACTAGCCCAGGAACCTATCCTTGCAACAAAGCCCGATGCCAACTCTGTCCACATATCTATTCAAGTGACACCATCATAGGACCTAATCACATCAGCCACACCATCAGGGGCTCGTTCACCTGCACATCTACCAATGTGATATATGCCATCATGTGCCAGCAATGCCCCTCTTCCATGTTTGGCCAAACTGGACAGTCTCTATGCAAAAGAATAAATGGACACAAATCTGACATCAGGAATCATCACATTCAAAAGCCAGTAGGAGAACACTTCAACCTCTCTAATCACTCAGTGACAGACTTAAAGGTGGCAATTTTGCAACAGAAAAACTTCAAAAACAGACTCCAACGAGAAGCTGCCGAACTTGAATTAATATGCAAACTAGATACCATTACCTTAGGTTTGAACAGAGACTGGGAATGGCTCAGATTCAATTAACGTAATGACCATTTCCCCCAGTTTAATATCCTAGTTAAACACCCTTAACACCTTTGTGTCAACTGTCCGTAATGGGCCTTGTTGATTATCACTTCAAAAGTTTCTTTCCCCTACTGATAACAGTTCCTTTCAATTAATTAGCCTTTTACAGTTGGTATGGTTACTTCCACCTTTTCATGTTTCTCTGAATGTATAAATATCATCTCACTGTGTGTTCCATTCTATGCATCCGACGAAGCGGACTGTAGCCCACGAAAGCTTATGCTGAACTAAATTTGTTAGTCTAAGGTGCCACAAGTATTCCTTTTCTTATTTTCTTTTTGGTGACACAGACTAACGCGGCTACTGCACTGAAACCTGTCTTCCTGTGCTCTGTCCTCCCAGCTCACTGCATCCATTGGCCCCCCATTCTGCACCGCCCCTACTAGCGATTGCCTGGCCTGTCACCCTGACCACTGCCACCACCACCGCCTCCTCTTCCAGAAGCCAACTGATGAATTCGTTTTCCTACCACATCAATGTCAGGCTGCTTGGCCTTGCCTGAGGCCTTTCACAGCTTTGCCCTGCCCTACCTGTCAACTCTTGCACATATTGACTCCCAGTCCAGTTGTCCCACAAGCACCTCCAGGTCTTCTCTCATTCTGCCCTGTTATGCATGTCCGCTTCCCATGAAGATCCATCAGGCCATTGCATTGCACTTCTTCAAATCCCCCCTTAAACTCCCCTCCTCTGGGGGGCTTGCAAAAGGCTGAGGTAGTTGGTGTGCTGGACTGCTGCTCATTATATCAAACTGATCACTCTCCTCCTTCCTGTTTGTTCACCTTGTCTGCTGTCTCTCCCCCTGTGCTTACCTTGGGAGCTCTCTGGGGCCCCGTCTTTCCCTGTCATGTGCACGCGGAGTCTAGCGCTATGGAGCTATAATGTGTGTTGTCACAGTATAAATAATAAACAACAATACTAGCGGGAATTGTAGACTCAGTGCTTACGCGGTGATCATGACTGGAGGCTGATGGCCCCTCCTTACCTTTTTGTGGTGATGCTTTTGCCATTGATGCACTTGTTAGAGGTGGAAGAGACGCAGAAGCCTTTTCCTGAGTTGAGGGATACAGCTGAAAAACAGGATGGCAAACTAACTGCGGGGAGCTTCCAGCCAGGGCTAGGCCCTGAATGACCAAGCTGGGTCCCAGGAGGTTCCCTTAGCCAGGAGCGTAAGAGGAGGGAAGGGGATGAGCTACAAGGCAGGTGTGAAATGTGAAGAAAAATGTTCTTCCAGGATCCAGAGGGAGAATGTCCTTGTGAGACATCAGAGCTGATCCAGGCAGCGATGAGAGCAGGGCTGGGCCGGACTGGGGGAGGAGTTGATTGTAGAGGAACAGTGAGGAGAGCTGGGCTGAAGAGAGGAGAGAGCCTGGATGGACAGGAGAGGAGATCAGCTCTCGCTAGTGGAGACTCCGGAGAGCAGATTTAGCAAGGTGAGTGCATCTGAGAGAAGATTGCAGTTGCTTGGGTGAGGAGCTGGGAGGAGGGAGAGCAAGCGGGCAGGAATGGTGCTCTGGAGGAGTGGAGCCGATTGACAAGGAAGAGTCAGGGGCTCGGTGGTGACTGGTATGATGAGATCAGGTAAGGCACATCCTTCTCTTCGGACAGAGAAGGAATAGTCTGCACACCTGGGTGTGGCCAATGAACGGTTCAGTGATCCATCCCTCCTGCCTCGTGCTCAGGCCAGCCACCAAACTAGCCACTCCACTAGACAGGCCAGCCTACAGTGTCAGTCAGGCGCCCTCTCCCCTTTCCTACTGTCCCTCACCTTATGGCAGTGTTTCCAGCTGGCCTTATTACTCTGCCCCTTATTGTTCCTCAGGCCGTGGCATCTCCTCCCCCACACCGATGCTAGCTACACCAGTCGGACTGTTAGTGTGACCTGTCATACCCCGGCCTAGGGCGCCAGTCCTGGGAGGGCTGTCATTCCCAATGCTGCTAAAAGCCGGGGACAGTTCCTGCATTGAGCCCAGCAACGTCTTGTGGAATGTCAGCCCATCTTTTCTAAAGCATCCAGTCCTGGGTTCAAGCCCCCCCCATGAGGGAATATTTCCCACACCCCTTGGCAAGCTGCTCCAGTGACTGACGACCTTCACTGGCCAACATTTTGCCTCTTAAATCAGCCTCCTGAAAGGGGTACAGTCGGCTGGAATTTGGAGAGCCGCTGGCTTAAAGTATTGACTAGCAGTAGTTTGCAGCTGGCGTTTCATATTGTACTTCTCTAGTGGCAAATACTGGACAGCTGATGGCCTGTACTATTGGAGGCCTAACAGGACATTACAATTACCTCTTGTCCTGGCCCATCAGTTCTTTCATGGCTACAGGGCTACTTGTACCTTTTACCACTTTTCGGGTGTCCCTGAGTGCACCCCCACAATTGTTAGGCCTCATGCCCTTCCCTTTGCTGGGGTGGAAGTCCATGATTCTCCCACTCTTACACTGGGACTGGGTGCAACACCCTGTGCGTCAACCATGCGAACCCCAACAGGCCTGGCTGGGCTACGGTACCTGTGGTTCTGTCAGTGTGAATTTGTCTAGTTTTAGCTTCCCGCCATTGGATTGTTGGAGAGCTCTGGACTGTATTGTGCTTGTCAAATATATGTACTAAGTAATGTTAGAGACATGAATATTATACGGAGCACTGTAAGAAAATGTAAAGGGATCTTTGCTTTTGGAATTTGTCTCTGCTAATGCAGCATTTCAGAACTTAGCTGAAACAGCTTCAGGGTTATATAAACCACGAAACTGGTTATCGTGTCTTTATCTGTAAAATACATGGCCTGTGCAAATAGCGGGGTGAAGCAGAGTGTGGAGACAGAATTAATAACTCCAGGGGTGTTCCTCTCCCCTCACCTCTCCTCATTCCTTCCCCCCGCCCCGCAAGCTAACAAGTAAAAACCCAAGGCCACAAAAACAGACCAGTGAGAAGAATTACAACTGCTATAAGATTTAAAAACCAAAACCTGGATGGAACCAGTAGGGATGACAGAAGTACATTTTAGCAGGATAAGCAAAAATGTCTTTGTTTAGGTTAGTTATTGTGACATCTGCATGAGAATGTCTCAATGAGGGGGTTAGAATAGATCGGTACATAGCTAAGGTAACTTGGTAAAAGGAGTCTGCGCGGAGTTGCGGAACAGAGGATGAAAGATAGGTGATTAACAACGAGAGAGTGGTGAAGACACAGGAATAAACATAGCAGAGATCAGAGATTTAAATAATGCACCTTCCTTGAGAACACGGTGTGTGATCACTTACTTTTCTTACCTTATCTATTTTTGCATGTGTATGTAACTCATAGGTAGGGCCCTACCAAATTCACAGCTGTGAAAAACACATCCTGGATCGTGAAATCTCGTCTCCCCCGTGAAATCCGGCTGTTGTAGGGGTGTCATGGTATTGCCACCCTTACTCCTGCGCAGCCTTCAGAGCTGGGAGGCCAGAAAGCAGTGGCTGCTTCCAGCAGCAATACAGAAGTGAGGGTGGCATGGTATGCAGGGGCCAGGGCCGGCCCACAACATTTTGGCACCTGAGGCGGGGAGCTCAAATGACCCCCCCATGCGCCCTCGCTTGGGCCAAAACTTTGACAGGTCTCTTGTGCCCTCTTTCCTCCAGCACAGCACTCCCCCATCTCTGTGCATCCAGAGCAGAGAGAATACACATGCACCAGCAGCAGACACAGTGCTCTACACTCTGGGTCCTAGTGGCGCCCCCACCCCCCGTCTGGCACCTGAGGCAGCCGCCTCAGTTTGCCTCATGGTAACGCCAGCCCTGCCAGTACCCCAATGTAGCCATGCAGTAGCTGTCCTGATAACCAGCTCATGGACAATATTCAACCCCACCTCCATACAACTGCTCCCTAGTCTTTCTGGGCTATTTATAGAGCTCCAGTCGCCGAAGGCTCAAGGCAATGTGGACACTCGGAAATATCCAGCTGTCAGGTCTCAGTGCTGATATGATTAGACATGTCATCTGCCTTCCATACCGCTGACTGCCGGGTGATGCTGCCTCACCTGCGAATGAGGCTGCCTCAGAGTGGCTTTGCTGTTTGCTGTCTGATCCCAGAGGGGACTGTTGGTTGTTCTCGCATGTGGGGCTCAGTAGGGCTCCATTCTCTCCTCCCTTTGCTTCACTGTGTATATGGGCTGTTGGGAAGGTTGCTAGGGGTGTGGTGCCTTTGCTCTATCCCTCCATCTCCTCTGACTCCCATGGTGCAATGTCTGCAGGAAGAGGGTGAACTCAACCCCAATAAACCTATGTTGCAAGCTCTTCCGGGTAGGGACCATCTTTTTGTTGTGTGTTTGTCCAGCTCCTAGCACAAAGGGGCCCTGATCCATGACTGGGGCTCCTCAGTGCTACCACAATACTACTAAATACTACTAGGGGGGTGGCTGCAGGATGGGAATGGCCATTCACTGTGGGATTCCTCCACCACACCCAGGTCTAGCATTGCTTGGATTGAGTCTTGACAGTGTCCCACATCGTCTTGACTAGGGGCCGAGGGATCTCCCTCACCCTCTGTCCAGGGCAGGTCTCTATGCAATGATATGGCAGGTGGGTACACCCCAGAAGGGCAGAGAATACCTAAGGGAGTGCTTGTACCAGCTGATCTATCTGGGCCTTTTGTTCAGCCCCAAGCATCTCCCCTAATTTGACAGCATTACTAGGCTCTGTTGGTGGAATCTCTGGTCTCAGTCCAGGGTCAATGGCGAGTGGGGTGATAAAGAAGGCTTGCCTGTCACGCCAGGCCTTTAGCAGGCTGACATCACAGATCTGAGTGTCTGTTCTTTTGCCTGGGTGCTGTAGGCCCAGCTGACTACGAGGTACAAGTTACAGTACCGCTAGAGAGCCCTGTCATTGGGCCGGTAGCTTGGACTCTGCGTTTGGCTACAGCAGAAGAACTTGGTCCCCCGGCTTGAACTCTCCTAACCGGCCTTCATGGTTGGATGTCGCTGCCTGATGATGCTCAGCCTTCTGTAGGCTCTCATGGGCAAATGCCCCCAACCTTTCCAGCTGCTTCTGCAACTGACGGACATGTTGGACTAGGTTTTTCTGCTCGTGGTCCCTGACTTCCCCAGGACTCCCGTAATAAATCGAGGATGTCCCAGAGCTGTCTGCCATATAACAAGCTGAAAGGGGGGAAACCCATGGAGGCTTGGGGAAGCTCCTGAATAACAAATAGTAACAGAGGCAACAGTGATCTCAGTGCTTGAGGTCTGTGATGACAAACTTTTTCAATAGCCCCTTGAGGGTCTTGTTAAAACGTCCCACTAAGCCATCAGTCTGCGGCTGGTAGGAGGATGTTTTTAACTTGGCTGTCTTCAGGAGACTACACATATCCTGCATCAGACTGAACGTAAGGAAGGGTCCCTGGTCAGTCAAGATTTCCCATGGCAGGCCTACCCTGGCAAAGAGTTTCGTTAACTCACTTGCTATTGTGCTTCCGTTGATAGATCACAAGGGAATAGCTTCTGGAAGATGTGTTGCACAAGCCGCTATTACCAATGTATATTGATGGCCTGCCGAGCTCTTTTCTAAGGAGCCAGCTAGATCTAACCCTGACCTCTCAAAGGGGGTTTCTCCTAGGGGCAATGGGGCAAGAGGTGCCGGTCTGACCCCCTTAACCCGTGAGAGTTGGCAGTCTGGGCAAGGCGCTCAGTAGTCTACAACATCCTGGACACCCCAGGCCAGTAAAAGCCAGCCATGAGGCAGCCAAAGGTTTTCTCTCTCTCAAGGTGCCCTGTACCAAGTGGAGTACCTCCTGCCTAGGCACTTTTGGGGACTAGCAGTTGGACCCTATCTTCCTAGTCTGTCTTGCTAATGCTATGCGATAAAGCCGTTCTCCCTGTAATTGGTCATGCATGCATGCAGGGTCTCCCAGGCCAGTGCACTGCCCACAGGACAACCCTTCCTCCCAGTCCTCCCAGGCCACCTTGTTATACCATGAGCCACGGCAGATGGCAACTGACAACGGTCATCTTCCGCTGAGTCTGGCAAATGGCAGCTCAGAGACAAGGCTCTGGTGGCCGTGGAGAAGGCTTCCTTCCTTCCCCACCCTCATGCCCACGAATGCCTGAGCCGCCGAGCCGTTCCTGCTGCCAGCTGAACGCCAGCTGCTTCCACTTCAACCGATTCAGAATTTCTCTGCTCCACAGACAGGCCTGACCGGGCGTGGGCTGGGCTGGCCACTTCCCTGGCAGCAGGGCTGGGCTAGGGCAGGACAGAGGTCACCTCTCTGGGTGAGATCTGACCGGCCTCCCTCACTGAGGTTCTCAGACGTGCTGGGGAGCGTTAGCCCACAGCCCAGACCCATCCCTGTCCTGGCAGGGGAGACCTGCTGGGGTGGGGAGGGCGTTGGCTGAGGTTTATGGCCCTTCCCAGGGCAGAGCGTGGGGCCAGGCTCCCTAGGCCGTGGGTATTAGGCCCATGCCCAGGAGACCAGCCCTTGTCTGACCCTCGTGCTTCCTCCTACATCCCCTGTCCACTCCCTGCTCTGCACCAATTGCGTACGCTACTGTCTGACCACTGACCACTGTCTAGCTCAGCTAGGGTGACCAGATGTCCTGATTTTATAGGGACAGTCCCAATTTTGGGGTCTTTTCCTTATACAGGCTCCTATTACTCCCCACCCCCTGTCCCGATTTTTCACACTTGCTGTCTGGTCACCCTAAGCTCAGCATCCGCCCATCTCTTCATTGAGCTCCCCAGGACCTCAGCCCCACGAGGACAGCTCAGGCCATACCTCTCTGTGTCAGAAGAGGCTGCGTCATAGTCACTCCACCCCGCTCTGGTTTCACGTCACACTGCAGAGCCCAGCCCCTGCCTGGCCGGACGCTGCCTGGAGACCAGGGGAGGCTGATTGTGATGTCAGGACTTTGCACTTGGCATTTGAGGTCTGTGGTTGGTTACAAAAATCAGCCTCAGGCAACAGGTGGAAAAGATGGTTTAAACCCCTTATTTGCCACTCCTTCCTGTTACCCAGGGTGCTGCTCTCACCATTAACTCTTTCCCTGTCGGCGTTTGTTTTGTAGGAGTTGTCCGTTGCCTGAGCTGTGCACGACAGTCTGCATGCACTGCCCACATTCCTTAGGGCCACCCAGGACACTACTCGCTCTAGGAATGAATAGATTGTAGCTTGCAGCTGGAAATCATTGTACTGAGCCGGAATCTTTCATTTCACTAGAGGAGTTTCTAGAGCATCTTTCAGCATCCGGTCACGGAGCTAAAACAGTCCTTGAGTGCTGACATGGCTCGGCTCTTCTCTGAACTCCCTCCAGCTGTACAGCATCCTGTCTGAGGTGGGGGACACGGGGTCCAGAGGAGGCTGCACCACCGAGTTATATGAAGGCCTCGTAATATTTTCTGTACTATTCTGTCCCTTTATTGACATTTGCACATTGAGCTGAGGTCCCCACTGAACTCTGTATTACGATGTCCCAGTTCCTTTCTTGGGTTGATACCGTTAATTTAGATTGCTGCAAGGTCGAGTAGTTTAATTTTTTTCCCTCCAGTGTGTATTACTTTCCATTTGTCAACATTAAATGTCATCTGCCATCGTGTGTCCCATTCCCCTAACTTGTTCAGGTCTCGGAAGTTCCTCACAACCCTCGCTGATCTTGACTAACCTAAATAACTTTGTCATCTTTGCTACCTCGCTATTCACCCCCTCTCCAGATCATTAATACATGTATGAAACAACCAGGGACCTAGTATGAAACTTTGCCGCCCCACTGTTAACCTTCTGCCACGATGAAAATTGACCATTTAATCTTACTCTTTCGTTTCCATCTCCTAGCCAGTTTTTGATCCACAGCAATACTTTGCCTCTCACCCACTGAAGACTTTGCTGCTTTAGTAGCAGATAATGCAGGACCTTGCGAAAGGCCTTTTGGAAGTCTATATAACATATCCACTTGTCTCCTTTATCCACTACTTTATTGGCACGTTCAAAGAATTCTTAAGAGATTAACAAGACACAACTTTCCCTTGCAGATCCATGCTGGTTAGACCCTATTAAATCATGATCTTCCAGATTTTATTCTGTTATTAATTATCAGTCCAACCAATTTGGCAGATACAGGTCAATAATTTCCTGGATCACCACAGATCCTTTTTAAATATGGATACGACATTTGCTACCTTCCAGTCTTCTGTTTGTAGTTCGTGTAACAGGGTATACTGGCCCTTTAAGGTGAGAGAACTCAGCGAGCACTACCCCCACTCCAGGAGTTCTGGAGCAGAGGAGGGCCTAGGGAATAGCAGAGGCAGTTCCTGGGAGGGAGGAAGTGGTCCTGGGGTAAGAGTTGGTGTCTGTGGGGGAGAACCCAGGCTACTGGCAGGACCATCTGGGCCTGGTGACTTGTTGCTTTTTAAATTAGCAATGGGCGACAGGGGATGGATCACTTGATGATTCCCTGTTCTGTTCATTCATAGAATCATAGAATCATAGAATCTCAGGGTTGGAAGGGACCTCAGGAGGTATCTAGTCCAACCCCCTGCTCAAAGCAGGACCAACCCCAACTAGATCATCCCAGCCAGGGCTTTGTCAAGCCTGACCTTAAAAACCTCTAAGGAAGGAGATTCCACCACCTCCCTAGGTAACCCATTCCAGTGCTTCATTCCCTCTGGGGCACCTGGCATTAGCCGCTGTCAGAAGACAGGCTACTGGGCTAATGGACCTTTGGTCTGACCCAGTCTGGCCTTTCTGATGTTCTTATCTGTCTCTAAGGCTAGGTCTACACTACCCCCCCCTATCGAACTAAGGTACGCAACTTCAGCTACGTGAATAACGTAGCTGAAGTCGAAGTACCTTAGTTCGAATGAAAAAGCACTTACCTGGGATCCACACGCGGCGCGCAGGCTCCCCCGTCGACTCCGCCTACTCCGTTCGTCGAGCTGGAGTACCAGCGTCGACGACGGAGCACTTCCTGGTTCGATTTATCGCGTCTTGACAAGACGCGATAAATCGAACCCAGAACATCGATCGCGCGCCTCCGACGGGACACGTAAGTATAGACCTACCCTAAAAGCGCCTCGCCTTTGTTACCAAGAAAGAGCAGGCCCAGGGCAGGAGTCTCCCCACCACCCTTGGTGGTGAAGTCTGATGCAAAGCAATCCTCTAGCTTCTCAGCAATGTCCTTATCTCTTTTCCGTTAGTCCCTTAGCCCTGGGTGCGCCAGCAGACCTACTGATTCATCTGCAGGATTCCTGCTTCTAATGTACTGAAGGAATCGGTTTGGTTTTTATACTTTTAGCCATTTGCTCTTTAAACTCCATTCTGGCCTTTCTTTCCCTCTTATTATTGCCTGCTTAATTTATGCTTCTGGCGGTTTGCTTCACCAGGGTCAGATTTTCACATGGTGAAGGATTTCGGTTTGGATCAAAGAGCATCTTGGTTGCCTTTTAGCCAAAATGGTTTTGCTTTGCCTTCCTGGTTCACTTTGTGCTCAGCGCTGTGTGTGCATGCTGAGACTCCAGAAATATTTTTGTAAGGCGCATTCAAGCCACCCCTATAAATGTTACTTCCTTTACTTTTAGCTTTTAGGGCCTCTTTGATTGACCTTCTGAATGTATTTAAGTCTCCCTTTCTAGAGCAGTGTCACTGGGGGGTACTTACCTCCCTCTAGGATTTGAACCTCCTCATACTGTGGTCACTAGTACTCAATGGCTCGCCTTCCTGGTGCTTCCTGAATTAGCTCCTGTGTGTTACAGCTGTCAAGAACAGCCTCCCCTCTTGTGTGCTCTAGAACTAGCGGCTCCAAGAAGCAAATCACTTAAATGTTGAGACATTATTTCTCTAAACTCTGTCCCGTTGTGCCATTTGGCCAGTTTATATGTGGTAGTTAAAGTCTCCCGTTATCGTTTTGTTGGATTTTGCTGCATCTTTGATCTCTCTCAGTATTGGGCACTCAATTTTTTCCCTTGATCTGGAGACCACTGGTATAAATCCACTAGTATATTCCTACAGCTTTGGATTGGTAACCACATAGATTCAATTGTGTGGTCTTTTCCACTCCAAATTGATCTCTTGCTAGATTGTATGGAATCCCTTATACATCAGTGTACTCTCCTTCCTGTAGAGGTTATAACCGGGTGTTACTATATCCCACTGGTCTGGTCCATTCCACTATGTTTCTGTTATGCCTATTATTATAGCCGGGTCCTCATCCATTGCCAAGCACTCCCGGTCACTTATTTTTTGCTTTTCAACTTCTTGCATTTGTATATAGATGCACAAGTAGTTTTTATGATGGACCAAGTTCCTGTTCTGATTAAACTGTTTGATCTGACATCCTACTGATTTTGAAGAATTGGCCCCTATACTTTTATAATGACCCTGTTCTAGTTAAGTTGTAATTTGCACCCTGTTCTTTACTGGGTCCGTAGATACCATTATATTACAGACATCTTTAACAGCTGTCTTTTCAATTTCATAGAATCGTAGGACTGGAAGGGACCTGGAGAGGGTCATCTAGTCCAGTCCTGTGCCTCAAGGCAGGACTAAGTATTATCTAGACTATCCCTGACAGGTGTTTGTCTAACCTGCTCTTAAAAATCACCAATGATGGAGATTCCACAACCTCCCTAGGCAATTTATTCCAGTGCTTAACGACCCTGATAGGAATTTTTTCCTAATGTCCAACATAAACCACCCTTGCTGCAATTTAAGCCCGTTGCTTCTTGCCCTATCCTCAGAGGTTACGAAGAACAATTTTTCTCCCTCCTCCTTGTAACAACCTTTTATGTACTTGAAACTGTTCTCATGTCCCCTCCTCAGTCTTCTCGTCTCCAGACTAAACAAACCCAATTTTTCAATCTTCCCTCATAGGTCATGTGTTCTAGACCTTTAATCATTTTTGTTGCTCTTCTCTGAACTTTCTCCAATTTGTCCACATCCTGCCTGAAATGTGGCACCCAGAACTGGACACAATACTCCAGTTGAGGCCTAATCAGCGCACAATAGAGCGGAAGAATGACTTCTCGTGTCTTGCTTACAACACTCCTGCTAATACAGCCCAGAATGATGGTTGCTTTTTTTGCAGCAGTGTTACACTGTTGACTCATATTTAACTTGTGATCCACTATGACCCCCAGATCCCTTTCCTCAGTACTCCTCCCTAGGCCGTCATTTCCCATTGTGTATGTGTGCAACTGATTGTTCCTTCCCAAGTGGAGTATTTTGCATTTGTCCTTATTGAATTTCATCCTATTGACTTCAGCCCATGTCTCCAGTCTGTCCAGATCAGTTTGAATTTCAATCCTACCTTCCAAAGCACTTGCAACCCCTCCCAGCTTGGTATCGTCCACAAACTTTATCAGTGTACAACTCTCTGTGCCATTAGCTAAATCATTGATGAAGAAAGAGAACAGAACCAGACCCAGAACCGATCCCTGCGGGACCCCACTTGATATGCCCTGACTGTGAACCACTGAGAACTACTCTCTGGGAACAGTTTTCCAACCAGTTTTGCACCCACCTTATAGTAGCTCCATCTCGGTTGCATTTCCCTAGTTTGTTTATGAGAAGGTCAGTGAGACAGTATCAAAATCCTTACTAAAGTCAAGATATACCACGTCTACCGCTTCGGCCCACATCCACAAGACTTGTTACCCTGCCAAAGCAAGATATTAGCTTGGTTTGACACAATTTGGTTTTGACAAATCCATGCTGACTGATACTTATCACCTGATTATCTTCTAGATTTTTGCAAATTGTTTGCTTAATGATTTGCTGCATTAACTTTCCGGGTTCAGAAGTTAAGGTCTGTAATTCCCTTGTTTGTCTTTCTTTCCCTTTTTATAGATGGGCACTAGATTTGCCCTTTTCCAGTCTTCTGCAATCTCTCCCACTCCCCTGTCCAGTGCCCTCAGATCCACAGTTTCCAGCAGAGCATCTCAGAGACTGTCCCCACACCAGTGCTCACACCAGCCAACTTGGCATTCAGGTCACAGCTTCCTTTGGCACAAGGTGTGTGCCTTCTTTATCCCCAAAGCCTGCCAGGTCAGAAGCCACCTGCCTGTGGCTACTTAAAGGCATTGTGTGGGGAGCAGGGGAGGGTGTTACCACACTCTATATAGAGGGCCTCAGGGCTGAACCGCCTAACACTAGTTCTCACACAGTTGTACTTTTCCCAAAATAACCCCTGGCTGCCTAGTGCACGTGCCCCCCTTTCCCTTCCCTGGGCACCCCTCAAAGAGAGCCAAACCAAGAGCACTGAGCCACAGCAGTCAGGGGGATGTAACCTCCTGACAGCACCGGGGGGAGCCAGGCGCTCTCTCCGGGCTCTTACAGGGCCCCCGTTATCTTTGTGCCTGAGTAGCTAGCAGGACCCATTTCCTCCTGTGTGCGATGGGAGTAGCAGCAATGGAAGATCCCTGAGCTGCAAACAGCCCCCACCATACTGGACGTCTAGAGACCAGTCCGGTCCTCGGCCGTGAGACAGCTCTGCTCCTGTCCTTGTCGCAGCAGCTGCTCACGGGCTGACTCTCCCGAGAATGACAGAGACAGAGGCTGAGAGGCTGAGCTCTGGTCCCATCTGTATTGGACAGCTCCTCGCCTGCTGGCCAGTGCCGTCCAGAAACCTTCACAGCAGATCCCACTGTTCCTAGCATTCTCCCCAGCCTGGGGGAAAGTGATTATGGGAGTAGCTGGGAGGAAGGGACAAGACACGGAGATTGCTTCTGCCTGAGAACCTGCTTGTGTCATCCTGGGGCCAACTGGTGACATCAGGGAGCCAACTTGTTCCGCTGGACACCTGACTCCATCCTTAGTGCCACGCGGGCGCTGACTTGTATCCAGAAGCAGTTGCATCCCACCCGTAGCAGTCCTGTTCCCAGCAGCTACCTCATTCCAGCCAGGAGCCCGCTCCCACCTGGCAGCTGACGCCTTCCACTCAGCAGCTGCTTCATTGTGTCTCACTCCTGCACGCATGCAGCTCTTCGCTCCCAGCGCATGCCGCCTTCCCCCAGCCTGGGCCTCTCTTCTCCTAGCATACAACTAATTCCTCCCAGCCTGCGGCTCCGAGCTGAGATTCAACTCGGCCCTAGCATGGGACTCTTTCTTTTCCGTGTGGGACTCTTCCCTCCCCACTGGTGACTCAGATCCAGGAGCTGACTTGTATCTGGCATGCGTCTTGTTGCGCCCAGAATGCGCCTTGGTAGGCCCAGCATGAGATTGGTTTCCTGCAGCTGCTCTGCCGCTTGTCTGGTCAACAGCCACATCTGCAAGAAATGACCCTCATCAGCATTCGTAGAGGAGAAACTCGGGCACCTCTCCAGCTACAGAGCAGCAGCGATGAGACTGGGTTCAGCCCCCCCAGGAGAAGAGTCCTTGGGCCAGTAACTGGAGGCCCAGCTTTAAACTCCCTCCCGCACTGGGACATCACCTAGGAGGTAACTGAGGCCCAGGCTAACCCGGCAGCTGGGCCTTCACTCAGCACCAAAGACCTTGGTTGACCCTAAGGCCCTTATTCCACTCGCGGGCTAGCTGTAGAGGACGGTACCAGGGGTGTTGGTCAAGAGCAGACAGGTCCAGAGGGACTTGGCTAGTGGCAGCTGGATTTGGGGGACTTGTTCAGTGGTGGGAGGAGCCAAGGGGACTTGGTCCCGGTGGCCTCAGAGAGAAGCAGCAGGACCCGAGTGCCAGCGAGAACGGGCAGCTGGGTTCTGGCAGCTTCACTCTGAGGTTCAGGACAGCATGGTCTAGGACGGCCTCTGTCAAGGAGACAGCTGTTCCAGGGGCATCCCGGCCAGCACACTCGGGCTGTGCATCAGGCACGCTCCGTCCTCTGCCATTTTTCGGATTCATTAAATAAACAAGGAAATTACAAGTAGCAAGTGAGTGTGGCTGCAACATTACCCTGAGAACTGGCGCTTGGCATTCCGAGGGAGGGTGGAGCAGAGCTCAAAGCTCTTTGCATAGCCTTTACAAGTATCACATCCCCAGCTGTGCATGCAGGGGGTCCTCGTGGTGTGGAAATCCATTAAAGGAGGGTTCCTGAGGCAGCCAGAGTTCTTGGCAGTGTGGCTGTAATGAAGCTGAGCAGAGCGCGGCTCAGAGCCCGTGTAGATGCAAAAGGTGGGTGTATGGAGGTGTACCCCTCAGATCGGTGCTGATCTCAGATGGAGTGCAGGGCTAGGACCCGCCCATGACTGCCTGTCGCCCTGAGGGAATGGTGAGGGAGTTCTGCAAGAGGGTTTTCCTGCCTCCAAAGGGTTCCCCAAAGGGAATGGGCACTTAGTCGCTCTGGATGGCATTAGTAACTGACAAATAATGCAATGTATCATGTAATTAATGTCCTGGACAGGCCGAGACACGGCTGTTACAGCACAGCGTGGAGAGGGACTGATTCTGTGCTCACTTCCACTGTGTCAGGCTGGAGTTACGCCAGTGAAAGGAGACCCACTCGGAGTCTTCACGCTTGGCTTGATCTTTACATCTCAGTGAGATCTAGACAGCCAGACGTGGGGAATTCCATGGGGCATTTTCAAGGTCTGAATGTTTACATTTGGAATGAAAATAAGAAAGAAAAACTTGTAGCACCTTAGAGACTAACAAATTTATTTCAGCATAAGCTTTCGTGGGTTAGTACCCACTTCATCAGACGCATGGAATGAAATTATATTTCAGATAGATATTTATACAGTCAGAGAAACATGATGGTCCAGGTGTATAGACCAATCTTAAGAGGCTAATTATTTGAGAGGAAACATGACAGCAGGGGAAGAAAAAGCTTTTGAAGTGATAAACAAGATGGTCACACAGGTGTGAATGAGGATCGTTAACTTAAGGGAAATAGATTCAATTAACATAATGGCCGAGCCATTCCAAATCTCGATTTAATCCGGAGGCAACGCAATCTAGTTTGCATATCAATTCGAGTTCAATAGTTTCTCTTTGAAGTCTGCTTTTGGAGTTAATCTGTCGCAACACTGCTATCCTCAAATCTGTCATTGAGTGATCAGGGAGGTTGAAGTGTTCTCCTACTGGTTTTTGAATGTTATGATTCCTGATGTCAGATTTATGTCCATTTATTCTTTTGCGTAGAGACCGTCCGGTTTGGCCAATGTACATGGCAGAGGGGCATTGCTGGCACATGATGGCATATATCACATTGGTAGATGTGCAGGTGAATGAGCCCCTGATGGCGTGGCGGATGTGATTAGGCCCTGTGATGGTATCACTTGAATCGATATGTTGACAGAGTTGGCATCGGGCTTTGTTGCAAGGATAGGTTCCTGGGTTGGTGTTTTTGTTGTATGGTGTGTGGTTGCTGGTGAGTAATTGCTTCAGGTTGGGGGGCTGTCTGTAAGCAAGGATTGGTCTGTCGCCCAAGATCTGTGAGAGTGAGGGATCATCTTTTAGGATAGGTTGTAGATCTTTGATGATGCGCTGGAGAGGTTTTAGTTGGGGGCTAAAGGTGACGGCTAGTGGTGTTCTGTTATTTTCTTTTTTGGGCCTGTCTTGTAGTAGGTGACTCCTGGGTACTCTTTTGGCCCTGTCGATCTGTTTTTTCACTTCAGCAGGTGGGTATTGTAGTTGTAAGAATGCTTGATAGAGATCTTGTAGGTGTTTGTCTCTGTCTGAGGGATTGGAGCAAATGCGGTTGTATCTTAGAGCTTGGCTGTAAACAATGGATCGTGTGGTGTGTCCAGGATGGAAGCTGGAAGCATGTAGGTAAGTATAGCGGTCAGTAGGTTTCCGGTATAGGGTGGTGTTAATGTGACCATCACTTATTAGCACAGTGGTGTCTAGGAAATGGACCATCATGTTTCTCTGACTGTATAAATATCTATCTGAAATATAATTTCATTCCATGCGTCTGATGAAGTGGGTACTAACCCACGAAAGCTTATGCTGAAATAAATTTGTTAGTCTCTAAGGTGCTACAAGTTTTTCTTTCTTATTTTCATTTTGCTGACACAGACTAACACGGCTACTACACTGAAACCTACATTTGGAATGTTTATATTGGAAACATCTGTTAAAATGTGGTCACGGTGTAGAAAGTCTGGCAATGCCGGTTCCCAGATCCCCTTAGCTCTCCCCTCCCATGCGCAGGCCTCACCTCCCGAAACAGCCATTTGCTTGCACACTGTACATCTCCAGCATCAATAGTATCCTGCACTGCACTGTGCCATACAGGCCACCCCCCGACCCCGTTTGTGCCGCCTGCTGGGCCAGAGAGCAGCTGCCAATTACCCTCCTTTGGGAAGGCAGCAACACCAGCATCATGAGCCCTAGTCTTTGTAACACCCCAAAGATCAATTCAGCTCCCTCCCACCTCCTTACTGCACTACCATCATGCCAGTCATTCAGTGAGTGACCGGCCTTAGCGGCACACAATGGTCAGGCTTCCTACAGACACCCCCCCGGAAGCTACACAGACTCTGCAGTGTAAATCACAGGGAAGGTGGTTGCAGGTGTCAGCCCTTGCAGGAGAAATCCCAAAGCATCCAGGGTTTAAATGCCCAAGGCAGCAGGGTTCCTTGGAAGGAGTGCCAAAGTATCTGGGGTTCAGCATGTTACTTCCCTCTTCTCTCTGTCAAACTGGCTGCTGTCTGTGCCCAGCTGTTGGCTTTCTGTCAGGCTGAGTCACTGGCAAGGTGCATGTTTATAACTAGGGCCCTACCAAATGCACGGCCATGAAATCTGGTCTCCCCCGTGAAATCTGGTCTTTTGTGTTCTTTTACCCTAGACAATACAGATTTCACGGGGGAGACCAGCGTTTCTCACATTGGGAGGCCTGACCCAAAAGGGAGTTGGGGGGGGGGGGGTTGCCAGGTTATTTTAGGGGGGTCACAGTATTGCCACCCTTACTTCTGTGCTGTCTTCAAGAGCTGAGCAGCCGGAAAGCGGCAGCTGTTGGCCAGGTGCCCAGCTCGGAAGGCAGTGCCGTGCCAGCAGGAGCACAGAAGTAAGGGTGGCAACAGCGTCCCAGGCCTTCCTTCTATGCTTCAGCGGCTCTGCCTTCAGAGCGGGGCTCCCCGCCAGCAGCCGCCGCTCTCCAGCTGCCCAGCTCGGAAGGCAGCACCGTGCCAGCAGCAGCACAGAAGTAAGGGTGGCAACAGCGTCCCAGGCCTTCCTTCTATGCTCCAGCGGCTCTGACTTCCGAGCTGGGCTCCCGGCCAGCAGCCGCCACTCTCCAGCTGCCCAGCTCGGAAGGCAGCGCCGTGCCAGCAGCAGCACAGAAGGGTAGCAGTACCACAACCCCCCCTAAAATAACATTGTGCCCTCTCCACAGCTCCTCTTTGGGTCAGGACCCTACAATTGCAACACCGTGACAATTCAGATTGAAATTGGTGAAATCATGAAATTGACGATTTCTAAAATCCTATGACCATGTAATTGACCAAAATGGACCGTGAATTTGGTAGGGTCCGAGTTATAACCCTAACTATGGCTTCAGTCCTCTTTGCTGCGCTAGGATGTAGAGAGAGGTTGGGAAAAGGGGGTTAATTTTTTCCTTAGGACAGTGCAGTTCTGTTTTCTCCCCGCTTGCTGGATGACCTCTGGGAGGTCACAAGCAGGCTATGAATGAGCTCTAATCAGTGGGTGTTATCCTTCCCTTTATTCAAAGTGTTCCTTAGCCATTGGACTGAGGGATGTGTTAAGGAAAACAAACAGTCTTGCCAAGAGTTTTAAATAGCCTGACTAAAAATCCCTTCCCCTCTCAACTGTCCAACTCTCGCGCCTTCATCTAGTCATCAGAGAGTCTTCCACCCTAGGGTGTTGATTTCTAATTCAAAATTAAGAAGGTAAGGGGAAAAATCCCTCAGGCTGCCCGAAAAAGCCAAAAGAGGAAACCCCTCCATTTTGTCTTCAGCTGGCTAAAAGGAGAGGCCCACACCCCCTAGAGTCTTTGTCCTTTGTTCAGTTCCCCTCAGGAATGTCCTTGTGGGGGTGGAGAGCCTCTCCCTTTAGCCAGCTGAAGACAAAATGGAGGGGTTTCCTCGGGGTTTAAATAGATTTTCTCCTCTGGGTGGACACCCCTCCCTCTCCCTGTGTAGCATCCAGTTACCAAATGGAGTTGGGGTCACATGGACCAGTCACCTGCACAACTCAGTTCCAGACCAGCCACATTCCTGGGAAAGTTCAGATGTGGATTGGTAACTGCAAATTCTATTGTCTGTTAAGTGCTTCTTGATTGGGCACTTAACCTGCACATTCCTTTCTCAAGAAATACAACCGATATTCATAACTTCAACTACAACAATGATACATGCATACAAACAGGAGGAATAAATTCAGTAGGTCATAACTTTCACAGAGATATGTTACATGGCACATGTAGCATAAAACATATTCTAGTTACATATATACATTTATAAGCATCTCCCCATAAAGTTTTATGGGGAACACCGTCACAGTGTAAACTTGAGACATTCCTCGCAGGTCAGAATCATAGAATCTCAGGGTTGGAAGAGACCTCAGGAGGTCATCTAGTCCAAGCCCCTGCCCAAAGCAGGACCAACCCCAACTAAATCATCCCAGCCAGGGCTTTGTCAAGCCAGGCCTTAAAAACCTCTAAGGATGGAGATCCCACCACCTCCCTAGGGAACCCATTCCAGTGCTTCACCACCCTCCTAATGAAATAGTGTTTCCTAATATCCCACCTAGACCTCCCCCTCTGCAACTTGAGACCATTGCTCCTTGTTCTGCCACCACTGAGAACAGCCGAGCTCCATCCTCTTTGGAACCCCCCTTCAGGTAGTTGAAGGCTGCTATCAAATCCCCCCTCATTCTTCTCTTCTCAGACTAAATAAGTCCAGTTCCCTCAGCCTCTCCTCATAAGTCATGTGCTCCAGCCCCCTAATCATTTTCATTGCCCTTCGCTGGACTCTCTCCAATTTGTCCACATCCTTTCTCTAGTGTGGGGCCCAAAACTGGATGCAATACTCCAGATGTGGCCTCACCAGTGCTGAATAGAGGGGAATAATCACTTCCCTCGATCTGCTGGCAATGCTCCTACTAATACAGCCCAGTATGCTGTTAACTTTCTTGGCAACAAGGGCACACTGTTGACTCATATCCAGCTTCTCATCCACTGTAATCCCCAGGTCGTTTTCTGCAGAACTGCCGCTTAGCCAGTCTGTTCCCAGCCTGTAGCAATGCATGGGATTCTTCCGTCCTAAGTGCAGGACTCTGCACTTGTCCTCGTTGAACCTCATAAGATTTCTCTTGGCCCAATCCTCCAATTTGTCTAGGTCACTCTGGACCCTATCCCTACCCTCCAGTGTATCTACCTCCCCCCGCAGCTTAGTGTCATCTGCGAACTTGCTGAGGGTGCAGTCCATCCCATCATCCAGATCATTACCGAAGATGAACAAAACTGGCCCCAGGACAGACTTCTGGGGCACTCCGCTTGATACCGGCTGCCACCTAGACATGGAGCCGTTGATCACTACCTGTTGAGCCCAATGGTCTAGCCAGCTTTCTATCCACCTTACCGTCCATTCATCCAGCCCATACCTAACGGTCCCCTTTGGCAGTGTTTTGTCTGGGAATCGATTATTACGTAACTTGTATTGCAGGTGTGCCGAGGGGTCCCACTGTCGAGCAGCTTGCACTATGCTGGGCGCTGTACAGGCACCTAAGAAAGAGCCCGTGCCTGCCCCAAGAAACTAGCTTTGCTCCCTCACTGCTCTCAGTCTCTTGCGCCACCCATGGCCCAGGAAGACTCTGCTTCTCACCATTAATGTGGACAGATTTCAGCTTCCCATCCTCTTCAACTTCTACCTGCTCCTGCCCGTTCTCCACGGTCCTGGGAAGTAGACAAGAGCCAAAGAAGGGGAAGCATCTGTGTAGGAGTAACCTAAACACCTCACCCCCCTATATATCACCCCCAAAATCCCCAGCTGCCAGCTCTTCTCTTTGAAACCCCGCCGGGTGCTGTTCCAGACACATGGCCCAGGCTGATGATAACTGCTGCAGCAGGAGTGGAACACGGTTCTTCTGACCCGCTGAATCCACTGGGCCACGCTGCTCACCTAAACAATGGCCTGTTGTCCCTACTGGCCTGATGGGCTGCTCTCCTGTGCTGACGTGAGACAGGCTGGCTTAGCCAAACTCCCACTGGCGGGTGGCCCCTCCGTACCTTTTGGTTGTGATGCATTTGCCATTGATGAACTTGGTCGAGGTCGAGAAGAAGTGGAAGCTTTTTCCTGCGTTGATGCTGGAGTTGAAGGGTCCAGAGGATCCTGAAAAACAGGGTGGTGAACACATTGCCAGGTGCTTTCAGCCAGCCCCAGGCTCCAAATGGCTCAGCGGGGATCCCTTAGCCTGGGGTGTGAGGGGAGGGGCAGTAGGGGGTGAAATGTATGGGAGGTGTGAAATTTAAAGGCAAATGTTCCTCCGGGCTTCTGAGAGAGAACGTCCCTGTGAGTCAGAAGAGCTGCGGGGGGATGAAAACAGTAAAGAACAAGGAGCAAGGCCAACTCCCAGGGGGTCTGCGGAGGAGAATGGCAGAAAGCCCATGGACAGGAATAGTGGGTGAGTCTTACTCTCATCTCTGCTCCTTGGCTAGAGAGAAGTGTGTCTGACCCCATTGCTGACAGGCCAAGATACGGTTGTGGACTGTCTGGGGCATTGTGGGTGTTTGTCTCCCATGACAATGAATTGTGGAGACTCCGTGACCAGGCAGGACAGCCCCTCTGCTAGGCAGCCAGGGCTCCGGCTGTTCTGTAAAGGAGCTTTGCCCTGGATTCAGAGAACATGCAGGGGCCGTCCTGCACAGCTGTACCGATGGGCACCTTCCCTAATGGACTGATTGCCGTGGGAACTGTTCAGAGGCTGAGCCTGTGGAGACCCCGTTGGGTTTCTGGAGAAAGCCCTGCCGTTCACCACTGGGAGAGTTTCAGGACAATTCCTCTCATTTCTTGCTCTAGCCAAGGACCCAGGCCATGCTCTGTCCCCGCTGTAAGGACCTAAGCACCCGCTCGATCACACCGAAACCTCCCTTCTGCTCCCTCAGGCCCCAGGTTCATTACGGGGCCAGCTGCTCCCACAGACTCGGAGGCTCCCACTCACCATAGAAAGGCTCTTGTCCCCCAAAGAACTCTCTGAAGATGTCATGGGGGCTGCGAAAGTGGAACATAAATCCAGGGGCTCCATCGTCAGCCCTCGATCCCCTAGGCCCTGCTGGGGAAAGGCAGAGACAGGAAATGGCAAACGCGGCACCCAGGCCCTGGAGCCGGCTCTCGCAAGGGTCCTCGAAAGCAGCAAGAACAGGAAGCAAACAGGACACCCTGCTTGGGGCCACCAAGGCTGGGATCCCGTCTCTCCCCACTGCAGAGCTCGGGGGCCAGGAGAAAAGTCCCTGAGTGAGATGCTGATCTGGAACGTGGCTGTGGAAACATGGCCCCTCCTCCCTCGCCGATGGGCTCCCTGTGGATGTTCGCAGGTGGACAGAAGCAAACATTCCATGCCTCGGGCTCCTGCTAGCTCTGCCGAGCCACCCCAGCCCGGGGAGAATGAGCCAGGGACGATTCTGCTTCGTGTGTCACCAGCAGAATTGGGAGCAAAGTTCCGACCGCAGGGACAAATTCTGGCCTCGGTGAAGCCAGAGGGTTGGGCAGATGTAGCTGAGGGCAGGTGGGTCACTCACCTGCCCCCGTGAGCCCGTCCTTGCCGTAGTGGTCGTAGAGGTCGCGCTTGCTCTCTGGAAGGGAGAAGGAGCGAGAGGTCACCCAGCCGAGTCCGGAGCTCGAGGCAGACACAGCGGCCCTTTCACCAGGCTGAGCCCCCGCCCCAGTACTGAGCCAGAGGGGGCCTCGCCGTAGAGAGAGAACCTGGGAGGAACAGACATAGCCTGCCACAGGGTCCCTGCCCAGCTATGGGAGTTGCTTGGATACCGTGGCACTAGACTCCAGAGAGATACCTAACATAGACGGACACTGGGCGAACGGTGCCAGGACAACTCCACACCAGAGGGGGCAGGTGTGCCATACGGCAGGATCCCAGTCTGAGACGGGGCTCTGGCGTCTGCGCCGGGTACCCCATACCTAACCCCATGCAGGGATCGGGGCCTGGCGGAAGGATGCCCCGGGGCTCAGCTGCAGGGTACCGTTCACCCCTGGGGCCTGTGCTGGAGGGGAGGGGAATGATGGGGCCGGAGAGGGTAGCACCCCACCCGCTCCAAGAGGTGTCCCCAGGGAGCTGAACAAAGCTGGTGCCCCAGGACAGACACACAGACCCCAAGCGTGTGCGTCAGAAGCTGCTGCCCAGGCAGCCGCAAGGAGCGCAATGCAAGCAGCAAGGCACGTGGGAGCATCGACCCGCAGTGCGCTGAGCGAGGCTGGGGAGACGCCAGCCCCTTACTGTCCGACAGCACTTCGTAGGCCTCCGCGATCTCTTTGAACCTCCGCTCGGCGTGTTCCTTGTTCTCCGGGTTCTTATCCGGGTGCCATTTCAGCGCCGCCTTCCTGTACCTGCACCGGCCCAGGGACAGTTGTAGAGAGAAATCTCTGTATTAAGTATTTCTATGTATCCTTATGATGTTGCATTGTGTTATTTTGTATTAAGTATCTTTATCTTTATGACATTGCATCTTGCATTGTGTGATTTTGTATTTATATGACTTGGCATTGTGCCTCTCTATTTTCATACAACTTTGTATTAGATCCCTATTTGATATGGGAACTTTGTATTAGATCCCTATATAGAAAACTTTGTATTCGATGTTCTAGCCCCTAAGGACAGTAGAGTTAAAGTAGAAAGAAACATGTGTCTGTTTGCTAGTAGGATAAGATCTTCCCCCCACTCTGTAATCAATTGCCCTATTGACTGAATGAGGTGTGAATGAGTGAGGCTTGGAAGAAACCCACCTCCAGACATTGCAACAGTTGGAGAGGGGATGGGAGCCAGATCAAAGAACAATCAAGTGGCAAAGAAGAGCAGACATACTGACGGCCCTGGGGATTAGAAGCTAGGCACCTTCTTTAGGTAACACCCTCTTTGAGCAGCCTGGGGACAACACCCAGAGAAAAGCAGCACAAAGACCAACGGACACAGACCAAGGGACACAGACCCAGAGTTTGAATCTGGAGTGGATTCGCATAAGAGGGAAGCTGCTATAAAAGTGAGGTGTCTGGCAGGGGACCCCGGGTCTCGTCTTGTCACCATCGGAGCATCGATCCGGATCGGCAGAAGCCCGGCTCCACCCCTCCCCCATCTAACTCACCTGGCCAGTGCAGTTAAGGGGAGCAACCAGTTGGTAACAACAGCAAGACGGAGTGCGCTTGTGTGTGTGTGTGTGTGTGAGTGCATGAGTGTGATATATAGATCATATGCATATGCTAGAGTATTGATTGATATCTGTATTACTAATAAATGTGGCGTTTTGCCTTAATCCCCTTGAAAAGATCCTGCATAGTACTTTGAGTACAACACAGTCAGTGACCCCTGCCCATGCTGGCTTCAGCGGGGCCCTATGCTACCCTTTACGCCCAGCTGCAGGTGCCAGCCACTGTGCCGCAGCCCTCCAGTGGCATTGACCAGCCATAGGAGGAGCAGCAGCCCCGCTTGGCAGAGGAGGGATCTCAACCCAGGACCCCTGCTTCGGTCTGAGTTAAGAGGGGGCCCTGGGGCTGGGGGAGTTCTGGCAGTCACGGACAGAGTGCCCCCGGGATGTATGGGGAAGGAGATGCTCCAAGGAAGGACTTACGCCTTCTTGATGTCCTCGTCAGAGGCGTCACAGGGGATGCACAGCACTTCGTAGTACTCCCCCATGGTGCCCATCAATCCTGGGCAGAGGCCAGCCGGGCAGCGGGGGGGCGTCTCTGGAGATGCAGCACAAGATGGTAGGGCTTGAGCCGTGGTCCGCGGAGCTCATGGCCTTCCGTCTAGCTGGGCATCAGAGGGGCAGCAGGGGCGTCCTGTGAAGAGTTGGCCCTGCGGAGCGCAGAACAGAGCGATCAGCCTGGAGCTCCCCGGGAGGGGGCATTTCACCCCCTGCTGTCAGAAACATCCGGCTGCGGCCTGAATCGAGCACCGAGCCTGCACTCTCAACCCCAGCTCTCCCCCTTTTCCCGTGCTCCCGCCGGGCTCCGTCTGTCCTCAGCCCCTGTTTATCAGCATGTGTCAGTCTGTCTGTCCCACTCACCCTTTCCTGTGTCTGCCAACGGGTCAGAAATCCCTCTTTCCTTCTCTCCTGCTCTGTGCGGCTACCAAACTGTCTCCCTCCACTACCCCGTCCCAGCCCACCTTGTCCATCTGTCCTGCCCTGGAGTCAGTCAGTTCTCCCCTGAGGTTTCCATTGTCCCTGCAGGGCCCTCGTTCAGCGGTGTTAATTCCAGTCAGTTCTCGATAACGTAACCAGTCCCAATCCAGACAGGCACACCTGACATCTGCCTGTGTCTCATGCCCCAAGCCTTCATGCTCAATGGGCAGCAGTACAAAGTGAGTGCTCCACTTGGGAAGGAACAATCAGTCGCACACATACACAACGGGAAATGACTGCCTAGGGAGGAGTACTGCGGAAAGGGATCTGGGTATAGGCGCCGACTCCGTGGGTGCTCTGGGGCTGGAGCACCCATGGGGAAAAATTGGTGGGTGCAGAGCACCCACCAGCAGCTCCCCGTCAACACTGGGGCCCGCGCCTAGCTTACCGCAGCACCGGGTGATGTCACGGGGCCCCGCCCCCGACGCCGGGCAACGTCACCTGGCGTCGGGGGCGGGGCCCCGTGACATCACCCGGTGTCGGGGGCGGGGCCCGGCGTGACGCCGGAAGTCGGCTCCTGTGGATCTGGGGGTCATAGTGGATCACAAGTTAAATATGAGTCAACAATGTAATGCTGCTGCAAAAAAAACCAACCATCATTCTGGGCTGTATTAGCAGGAGTGTTGTAAGCAAGACACGAGAAGTCATTCTTCCGCTCTACTCTGCGCTGATTAGGCCTCAACTGGAGTATTGCGTCCAGTTCTGGGTGCCACGTTTCAGGAAGGATGTGGACAAATTGGAGAAAGTTCAGAGAAGAGCAACAAAAATGATTAATGACTAGAAAACATGAACTATGAGGGAAGATTGAAAAATTGGGTTTGTTTAGTCTGGAGAAGAGAAGACTGAGGGTGGGGGGGGGGACATGAGAACAGTTTCAAGTACATGAAAGGTTGTTACAAGGAGAAGGGAGAAAAATTGTTCTTCTTAACCTCTGAGGATAGGACAAGAAGCAATGGGCTTAAATTGCAGCAAGGGCGGTTTAGGTTGGACATTAGGAAAAACTTCGTGTCAGAGTGGTTGAGCACTGGAATAAATTGCCTAGCGAGGTTGTGGAATCTCCATCATTGGAGATTGTTACGAGCAGGTTAGACACACACCTGTCAGGGATGGTCTAGCTAATACTTAGTCCTGCCTTGAGGCAGAGGACTGGACTAGATGACCTCTCGAGATCCCTTCCAGTCCTATGCTTCTCTAATAGGTAGGGTGGGGCCTGGCCATGAAGGGCACTGAAAGTGAAGACAGGTAGGTTATGTTCCATGCAGTAGAGAAGGGGGACCCAGTGAATGGAGGCAAAGAGAGGGGTGACATGGTCAAAGCCATGGGCTAGGACAATGGTTCTCAAAAAAAAATTTCGCGGACCCCTTGAAAATTGCTGAGAATCTCGGCGGACCACTTAATGATCTTTCCAAATGTTGTTTGTACCGTGAGCTAACTCTTGTAAAGTGCTTTGGATAAAAGCGCTATATAAAAAACCTTAATAATAATTGTTTTTTTCTTCTATAAATAAAAGCACACAACTCATATTTTAATATCAGTAGTCTTATCTTCTAATGCGATGGATGTGCCCTCTCTCCCCCACCACGGCAGCCCCCGAGCTGGGGCTGGGAAGGAGGGGGGTCTCTCCCTCTCTCCCCCACCGCGGCAGCCCCCGAGCTGAGGCCAGGAAGGAGGGGGGTCTCTCCCTCTCTCCCCCACCGTGGCAGCCCCCGAGCTGGGGCTGGGAAGGAGGGGGGTCTCTCCCTCTCTCCCCCACCGTGGCAGCCCCCGAGCTGGGGCTGGAAAGGAGGGGGGTCTCTCCCTCTCTCCCCCACCGCGGCAGCCCCCGAGCTGGGGCTGGGAAGGAGGGGGGTCTCTCCCTCTCTCCCCCACCGCGGCAGCCCCCGAGCTGGGGCTGGGAAGGAGGGGGGTCTCTCCCTCTCTCCCCCACCACGGCAGCCCCCGAGCTGGGGCTGGGAAGGAGGGGGTCTCTCCCTCTCTCCCCCACCGCGGCAGCCCCCAAGCTGAGGCCAGGAAGGAGGGCCATCTCTTCCCGGCAGCCGCAGCCCTGGAGCTGGGGAAAGTCGCCTCTTTCTCTGGCCGTCGCAGTCCTGCACATCCCAAATTCCCCCCACCCGCTCTCACCCACTGCCCCCTCCCACCTACCCCCTATTCCCCCCAAGGCCACCACCTCACCTTACATGTGCGTCTTCTCCAGGGTCCAGGCACCTAATTAGTGGAGCCACGCCTGGGCGGCTCCACTAATTAGCTGGGTGGCCCTTCATTCTTTTGTGTGTGGCCGCCCAGGCACGCACCTTAGAGGGAACCATCCGTGGGCCACCTGAATGGAGCTCGCGGACCACTGGTAGTCCGCGGACCACAGTTTGAGAACCTCTGGGCTAGGAGAATGATCTTTATTAGGCCCATGCTCAGGAGACTCTCGCCTGACACTCTTGCTTCTTCCGTCACCGTGTTTTTCTGTCTGCAGCTCTGGTCCAGTGGCATCGCGGGCTCTCCAGTCGCCACCTCTCCTCCTTCGCCATCCCCCCTTCTCTTTGCTTCCCCATCCTTGGCACCTCTGCCCAGCTCTCCCCACCGCCCAGAGCCTCTCCCCTGGGGCTCTACCCCTTGAACACAGCTCAGGCCATACCTTAGAGCTGCGGGAGAGAAGATCCCAGCTGCATCCTGGTCTCAAAAATCCCACCTCTCTGATTTCACTGCACACCTGCGGCTGCTCTGGGGACGAGGGGCGGGGCAGGTGCTCACTAGCAGCCCCTCATCTTCCTCCACTGCTGATTAACAACTGCTGCAGCCAATGGAAAGCTCGCTCTGATTGTGATGTCAGGGCTTTGCACTTTCATTCAGGAGGTTACAATAATCAACCACAGGCAACAAGTGGGCAAGATGCTGTAACGGTTTAACCCTTTGTTTGACCTTCCTTCCCCTCACCTGCAGTGCACCCCCCACACCCACACACACACTATTAACTCTTTCACTGCTGACACCTATTAGCGTTTTTATGAGTCATACCTTGCTGCAGAGCAGCCTACACTCTTCTCTCTCCCCCTTAGGGTGATAGGGGATCCCCAGGACTGAGTCACCTCGTTCTGTGGCCTGATAGAGACAGAGCATCCTCTACAGCTCTGTTAACGTTCGCCCCGCCCACACGCAGGGTGTTCTCTGCAATAACAGAGCTTCTGCCTGTGTGTGCCTGCCGCTGGAGATCGCTGCCCTGAGCACATCTTCCTGCCCACTTCAGGTGTTTCCCGGGCCCAAGCGCTATGTAGCTCACATGGCTGGAGTCCCAGACGGCTGTCTGTGCTGCTCGCGTGGTCACCCTCCCACATGGCACTGATCGGGCTTTGGGAGATAGACGTTCCTCCTTTGTGGCTCGTAAAACAGGGCGGGCTAGTTTGTGTAACCCCTCAGTGGTTCCTCCCGAGATCGTGGTGGTTTGGAGCCAGGGCCCATTTTGGGAGTCTCCCTTTGAGTTAGTCCCACTGTCTGAGTGACACAGAGTGAGTCAGACAGGGAGAAATGGAAGAGAAGGGATGGAGTGAAAGCAGCGAGCAGATGATCCAGCGGGTGTGTGGTGGGAGGTTGGCTACAGAGGGTGGGTGTAGAAAAGAACCTGGGGGAAATGAGGGAGGAAGAGGCTAGAGGGAGGAGGAGACAGTGGTCTGGAGTGAAACAGATGCTGGAAAAGAGAGGTGGGGGTGGGGGGAAGCAACCAGGATTCCACAACAGGGAAGAGAGGAGCAGAATGTGTGTGTATGAGAGAGAGAGAAAGAGGCACCGACGACTTTGGGAGGCGGAGGTGTCAGGAGCAGAGATGCTGAAGCGAACTGGTCATTTACCATGTCATTAGTCATGAGGCCATCTGGTCCAGCCAAGAATTCCAGAGGGTAGCAAATATTGTACCTATAGTTAACAAACTCTGTAAGGGCGATCTGGAGAATTATAGACCAGTAAGACATATCTGTTCCTGGCACAGTTTCTGCAAAGGAAAGTCACGTCTCACTAGTCCCCTAGAATTCTTTAAACATACCAGTGAAGTAACAGCTAAAGGAGACCAGTTGACATCATTTCTTTGTATTTCAAAAGGCCCCACACAAGAAGCTACTAAAAAGCGAAGTTGTCATGGGGTGAGAGGCAAAGTCCAGTTATGGCTCAAAAACTGGCTAGGAGACCGAAAGCAAAGAGTAGGATTCACTGGTCAATTTTCATCATGGCCAACGGCTGACAGAAGGGCCATAAGGCTCTGTACTAGGTCCCATGTTGTTTACTATATGTATTAATGACCTGGAAAGTGGGAGAGTAGTGAGGCAGAAAACTGCGCAGTTGACACAAAATTATTTAGGTTCATCGAAACCACAGAGAACTGTGGGGAACTTGAGAGAGATCTGAACAGGTTGGGTGAAGGGGAGAGATGAGTGCAGACAAAATTCAATTTTTATAAATGCAAAGTAATCCACATTATGGGGGGAAATGTAAACCACTCACACCCCTTACAGGGATCCGAATTCACTGTACCAACCCAAGAAAAGGACCTGGGCCTCAGTGCAGAAGCTCGGTGTAAACCTCTGCTTAACGTGCAACTGTGGTCAATAAAGAAAGCAGGGTGTTAGAGTGCATAAGGGGTGGGGTTCGTAGAGTCCCTGAAGGGACCCGTGTGATCATCTCCTCTGACCTGTTCTAGAACACAGGGAGCATCTCCTCTGACCTGTTCTAGAACACAGGCCACAGAACTGCCCCACCGTCAGTCCTAGAGCAGAGCTCTTAGAAAACCAGCCAATCTTGATTTAAAACTTGTCCGTGATGGAGAATCCAGCCCCACCCTTGGTAAGTGCACAACAAAACCTCAACTCCGTTCTAAGCCTAACAAGGAAAGTGTGTTCTCCATCAACCCCAAATCGAGTGTTTGGGACAGACAAACAAAGAGGGACTCGGTCCTAGTACAAAGAGCACAAACATCAGCCTGATCCACAGAAAATGCTTCATCTCCTTGGTCATTTCAGGCTTCAGTTCTTGCCCTTCTTGGATTTAGAAGCCAGTCTGGGCATGAGGTGGAGAGGAGGAACCCCCAGCCCTCCCACCCTATCCAGCGCTCTCCCATCCAATGGTCTCCTGCAGAGCATCCCAGAGACTGTCACCAGACAGATGCTCACACAACCCAACTTAGCATTCAGGTCATAGCTGCCTTTGGCATGGGGTATGTGCCCTCTCTTCCTCTCCCCCCCCCCACGCAGCCCAGTCAGGCCAAATTTCCCTCCCTCCTTCCCCCGCTGCATTGTGCACAAGTGCCCCCTTTCCCTGAGCATCTCTGTGCCCTGGGCACCCCCTCAAAGAGAGCCAAAGTCAGAGCACCGAGCCATGGCAGGCAGGGGGCTGTAACCTCCTGACAGCACCGGGGGGAGCCAGGCGCTCTCTGGGCTCTGATAGGCCCCCGTCACCAACGAGCAGGACTCGATGAAACAGCAGCAATGTTCAGACCCCCAGCTCCCTGCAGCCCCCGATACAATTGGCTGTAAGGCCCCAGGCCCTCAGAGCAGTGCTCCTGTCCCTGTCTCAGCAGGCCCTGTTTAGCTGGCTTCTCGGTGAATAATAACGAGACTGATGCTGAGAGCTCTGGTCCCAGTCTTTACTGAACAGCCCCTTGCCTGCTCTGCCAGTGGCCTCTGGAAACCTCCCTCCCAATGGATCCTGGCGTTCACAGCATTCTCCCCAGCCTGCTGATAACGGAGTTCTGGGGACAGCTGGAATCAGAGGATTGGACACCAAGGTGGCTTCTGACTGGGAACCTGCTCGCTCTGCCCAGGAGATGACTGGTTATGTCTGGGAGCCGACTTACTCCCCCCTGGGGCTGACTGATTACGTCTGGGCACTGACTTGTTCCATGTAGCAGGCTGCTTCTTGCACTCAGAAGCGGATTGGCTGTATCCGTGAGCGGCTGTATCTGTATCATTTCATCCTGCAGTCGACCGGTGACATCTGGGAGCTGACTGTCTGCATGCAATTCCTGCCTTGTTCTGCCTTGTAACTGATCCGTTTCAGCCTGCGGACAGCGGGTTATATCCGGGAGCAGCCGACTAGCTCCTTTAGAGAACAGCTGTGATTCTCCTGGTGGGACTGGACTTGTTCCTCCCTGGAGCTCGCTCCGTCTACACAAGAGCTTCTTGGTTCCTCCCTGGAGCTCGCTCCGTCTACACAAGAGCTTCTTGGTTCCATCCAGGAGCTTCTTCATTCCACCCAGGAGCTTGTCCATTCCATCTGACTGCCTCTTCTTTGATCTGCCCAGGAGCAGCCTGTTTCCACCTGGGAGCACCCTCGTTTCAGTTGGGGGTCGGCTCTTCCCATCCGCAGTTGGCTTGTTCCACCCAGCAGCCAGCTCATTGCTCCTGTCAGCCACCTTGGTGCAGCTGGCCGCTGACTTGGTCCACTCATACGGTGACGTGTATCTGGGAGCTGGGGCATAGCCAGCAGCCGACTCTTTCCACCCAGCAGCTGCTTCGTTGCATCCAGCTTGCAACTGGTTCCATCCAGCTTGCAGCTCATACACCGGAGCTGAGTCAGGTCTGCTCCATTCATCATACAACGCACACTCCTCATGTGACCTGTATCCTGGAGCTACCTCAGGTCTGTCTTGTCCCCTGCTCCATCCAGCATGCAGCTCATATACAGCAGCTGACTTGTCTCTGTCTTGTGGCCTGCTCCATTCACCGTACAACGCATACGGCTCATGCATCTCGTATCCAGGAGTCGTCTCCTGTCCGTGTGGTGCATCGTTCCATCCACCATACCACGCGTACGCCTCATGCATCTCGTATCCAGGAGTCGTCTCCTGTCTGTCCTGTGTGTTATTCCATCCATCGTACGATGTATACGCCTCATGCATCTCGTATCCAGGAGTCGTCTCCTGTCTGTCCTGTGTGTTATTCCATCCATCGTACGATGTATACGCCTCATGCATCTCGTATCCAGGAGTCGTCTCCTGTCTGTCTGGTGTATTGTTCCACCCATCATACCACACATATTCTTCATGTAACTTGCATCTAGGAGCAGATTCATAATGTGACTCATTCCATGCGCCATGCGGCTCATGTCCCTCAGGCAACTCGTTCCACCCATCATAAAACTCATATCCCCCGTGCAACTCATTGCATGCATCATGCGACTCGTATTCAGGGTGTGATTCCTTCCTTGCTGCTTCTGTGTTGCTCCTCTCAGCACCCGTCACACCTGCAAGAAATCAGCCGTGTTACACCCAGAATGCACCGCGCTAGGCCCAGCGTGAGATTCGTTCCCTGCGGCTGCTCCGCTGCTTGTCTCCTCAACCGCCAAGAATTGACCCTCATCAGCATTTGTGGACCCTCCAGCTCCAGAGCAGCAGCCGTGAGCCGGGGCTCAGTCCCCCAAGCGCGGCCCTGAGAAGAGTCCTTGGGCCAGTAACTGGAGCTTTAAACTCCCTCCCCCACTGGGACATCACCTAGGATGGCACCTGAGGCCCAGGGCAGGTGACCCATGCCACACCCGTGGCATTTGCCCTCCTGCATGACCAGCCTTTTGGGAAGAGGCTTCGCTTCCCCCAGCCTCTTACCTGGGCCGTCCATGCGTGAACTGAATACAGTGGAACAGGTTGTTATTAAAGATGGTCCAGGGGGCTGGGCCCTGACCTGAGACTGGAGAGGCCTGGTTCAAGTCTCCGCCCTCCCTCAGACTCCCTGGGGCAAGGCACTCCCCTGCGCAAGGCACAGGGGTTGTGAGGATAAACACAGGAAAGAGTGGGAGCTGCTCCGGGACTGCAGTGATGGGAGCTGGTAACAGACACGGCGTGAACAATGCTCCCTGCCCTTGTCCTTTCCGTTCCCCAACCAAGCAAAGCATCAGGATTTTAACAGGAGAATCAGCCGAGATCAAAGCACACTAACGCCACTGTCCAGTGCAGCCGTGTAGCTAATAGTGCAGAGGAACGGTAGTGTCAGCGTCGCTGCTTCCCTGGTGAGGACACTGCAGCAGAGAGGTGGGAAGCAGCTGGCCCAAGGTCACAGTGAGGCAGGGCTAAAATTCAGGTCACCTGACCAGCAGGCCTTTTCTGTATCCACTGGGCCATGCTGCCCACCTCCGATATGGCCCCTGGTTCCCTAATGGGCTGCGCCTCTGTGTTGCTATGAGATCAGGTCTACACTGAAAAGCTTTGGCCTCATACGCTGGTCGGGGTATGAAAAAACCACCCCCCATCCGACATGGCTCTGCTGCCAAAAACCCAGAGTAGACGTAGCTATGTCAACGAAGAGGGCTTGTGTCGGCATCGCCAGCAACGGTGTTACTGGAGTGACAGAAAAACCTCCTCTGTCGGCATAAACCGTGTCTCCGCCCTCGCCAGCATGGCTCTACCGGGATAGCTGGATCAGCAGGACCTGTGGAGTGTAGACTACCCCCGAGCTTTACGGTTAGTGACGGCTCCTCTTAGCAAGGTCACACATCCAGGAACAAAGACCGTATTACCGTAGGTCCCACTCACTAGATGGGGGGCTGGGGCTGGGGCGGATTCTCCATCACTTGCCGGTTTTAAGTCCTAACTGGCTATTTTGTAAATGAGATGCTGTGCTCAAGCAGGAGTTACGGGCTAGATAGGGAACGTTCTGGGTGAGATTTGCTGGCGTGTGCTATGCAGGAGGCCAAACTAGACCATCGGAATGGCCCCTTCTGGCCTGAACCTCTACAGAGGGGGATTTGCTGGTTTCTTTAGAACATTTTTAATTTTTATTTTTTTTTAATTTTATGTCATCCCCTTTCCCCCCTCCCTCCCTCTCCCCCTTCCCCATGTTACCTTTTTGCCACCAGGTCACTAATATGAATCCAGCCCAGGGCTTTCTTGGCAATTTTGTCTCTTTTTTTCTTTTCCTTTTACCTCTCTGTGACTTTTCAAAACGTTGCCAACGTTGGAAGTGTCACTGTGGCAGACTTCCAGCATCTCATTCTTTTACCACTTTGTCACTTTTTAAAACTTCTCAACTTTCAAAAAGTTAGAGTGTAACCAGAAAAAAGTGGGGAAAACCCTCATCATCATTCCTTCCCTTTCATTCAGTAGGGAACAGGAAAGAAACAAAACCCAGAAATTTAAAAATATTTTGGTTTATGTGAAACAAAGCAAAGGAAAAATTTCAATTCCAAACAAAATGGAATGAAAATATTTATCTCATCTTGAAATTTTCCCTTGAACAATTTAATGGAAAATGGCCTTTTCTGGGCAAAAATTTCATTTTCGACAAAATCTCATTTTTCGTCCGGAAAACTTTTCCATCCAAAAATTGCCCTCAGCTCTACCCGAGAGACTTGAGTGGGGTTAAAACTCACCATAGAAAGGATCTCGTCCCCCAAAGAACTCTCGGAGGATGTCACGGATGACGGCAAAGTTCAAAGTAAATACAGGGGCTCCATCGTCAGCCCTCGATCCCCCAGGCCCTGCTGGGGAAAGGCAGAGACAGGAAATGGCAAACACGGCACCCAGGCCCTGGAGCCGGCTCTCGCAAGGGTCCTCGAAAGCAGCGAGAACAGGAAGCAAACAGGACACCCTGCTTGGGGCCACCAAGGCTGGGATCCCGTCTCTCCCCACTGCAGAGCTCTGGAGCCGGGAGAAAAGTCCCTGAGTGTGATGCTGATCTGGAACGTGGCTGTGGAAACATGGCCCCTCCTCCCTCGCCGATGGGCTCCCTGTGGATGTTCGCAGGCGGACAGAAGCAAACATTCCATGCCTCGGCCTCCTGCTAGCCCTGCCGAGCCAGCCCAGCCCGGGGAGAATGAGCCGGGGGCGATTCTGCTTCGTGTGTCACCAGCAGAATTGGGAGCAAAGTTCCGACCACAGGGACAAATTCTGGCCTCGGTGAAGCCAGAGGGTTGGGCAGATGTAGCTGAGGGCAGGTGGGTCACTCACCTGCCCCCGTGAGCCCGTCCTTGCCGTAGTGGTCGTAGAGGTCGCGCTTGCTCTCTGGAAGGGAGAAGGAGCGAGAGGTCACTGTGACGAACTAGGACTGTTGTTAATGTTTTCCCTGAGTACTGTGTGGGTGCCTCGGTTTCCCCTATGCGGTGCTTGAGTATCTAGGTGGTGGGACAAGGGTGCATGATTGTTACAGAGCCCTAGGGCAGGGGCCTGGACACAGAGAATGGCTGACACTCGGTCTCCTAGCAACACATGGCCCCGGCACCTCCCCTGCAAAGGTGAGAGCTGAAGGTGTTGGAACAAAGGGATCAGGTGACCTCCTGGCCCGGGAAGGAGACAAAGGGGGAGGAGGGGCTGGACAGTTTCAGTTTGGAGCTGGCTGGGGAACATGGAGGGAAGCGCAGACAGAGTCTGGCCTCCCTGCCCCCCTTTTGGAGCTGTGGGGTGAAATGCAGGGAGCCCCCAGGCTGGGGTCCCTGCCCCCAGAAGGGCCTGACTGAGGGGTCCTGGTTGTACTGACAAGCTCTGGTTGGACTGTGTTCCTGGCATCTCTAATAAACCTTCTGTTCTACTGGCTGGCTGAGACTCCCAGTGAATCCGGGGAAGAGGGGTGCAGGCGCTGACTCCCCCACACTCCGTGACAGTCACCCAGCCGAGTCCGGGGCTCGAGGCAGACCCAGCGGCCCTTCCACCTGGCTGAGCCCCCGCCCCAGTACTGAGCCAGAGGGGGCCTGCCCGCAAATGGGGAAGCAGTCAGAGGAACAGACATGGGACTGCCACAGGCTGGACGCCATGGAAATATCTAACGTGAACGGACCCTGGGTGAATGGTGCCAGGGCTGCGCCATGGGCAGAGGTGCTCCCATGCTGCAGGGTTCCAGTCTGAGACGGGGCTCTGGCATCAGACCTGGGTGCCCCACACTGAGTCACAGGCAGGGATTGGGCCTGTCAGAAGGATGCCCCAGGGCACAGCTGCAGGGTAACGTTCATCCCGGGGGCCTACGCTGGAGGGGAAGGGAGAGCCTGGAACGATGGGGCAGAGAGGGCAGCATCCCGCCCGCTCCAAGAGGTGTCCCCAGGGAGCTGTGTGGAGCACTGGGGTGCCCCAGAGGAGGCAGAGAGACAAGGTGGGTGAGATCATATCTTATTGGGCCAACTTCTGTTGGTGGAAGAGACAGGGACCGGACGAAGAGCTCTGTGCAGCTCGAAAGCGTCTCTCAGAAGTTGGTCCAGTAACAGATCTCACCTCCCCCACCTGGTCTCTCTAATCCCCTGGGACCAGCACGGCTACAGCAACCCTGCACCCAGGGGAGGGAGACAGACACCGAGCGTGTGCGGCAGAAGCCGCTGCCCCAGTAGCCGCGAGGAGCGCAACACAAGTGCAGTGAGGAGCGTGGGAGCATCAAGGAGCCGAGCGAGGGTGGATGGCTGGAGACGGGGACGGGCGGGCCCCTTACTGTCTGACAGCACTTCATAGGCCTCTGTTATTTCCTTGAACTTCCGCTCGGCGTATTGCTCGGTCTCTGGGTTCTTATCCGGGTGCCATCTCATTGCGGCCTTCCTGTACCTGCACCGAGCCCAGAGAGACAGTCAGGCACACCTGGCCGGCCCCGTTCGTTAGGTGCTGTGCATCCTAGGCAGCCCCGCCAGCGGGACCAACTCCTGCTGCGGGAAGCCCAGCAAGTAGAAGAATTCCCTTTAGCTGCCCTTGTCTCCCAGCGACTGTGGGATTCTTTCCGCCTCCTCCCCTGGATTTTGCAAGGCCAGCTCTGGCACCCCAGCTGACCCCTGCCCTTCTCCACCCCGGTGACCCACGCCCATCTCAGTAAGGAATGTCGCCTTTCAGAGCAGACTCCTTTGAACACGTCTCAGTGCCCCGTCCCAGTGATGTTCAAATGGTCACTAGCTGGAGTCACACCCCGCTTACCAGCCCTGGACGGAGAACAGTGGCAATCGCAGAGAGAGGCGGCAGGAACCCTGCCATTGGCGTGCGTGGGGAAAGGGAAGCTCCAAGGAAGGGGGACTTACGCCTTTTTGATGTCCTCGTCAGAGGCGTCCTGAGGAAGTTCCAGCAGTTTGTAGTACTCCCCCATGGTGACCGTCCGTCCTGTGCAGGGGCCAGCTGGGCAGCTGGGGAGGAGAAGCGGCCAGGAATTGGGGGGTGTCTCTGGAGATGCAGCCACAGTCTGCAGGCCTGTGGCTAGTAGTGGTCATGGCCATTCCTGTGGCTGGCCAGCTCCGTGCAGAATGGCAGCAGATGCATGCTGTAGATAGCTGGCCCTAAGGAGCATGGGACAGAAGAGTTCAGGAGACGTATCAGCCAGCCTGCAAGCCCCAGGGAGAACAGACGCCAGTCACCTAGATCCTCTCCTGCTGTAAGCTGTCGTACCCCCCTTGATTTCAGTAGGGCTCTGCTGATTTACTCTCTCCAGCGTTAGTCCTTCTGTAGCCCGATCTCCCTTCCTCTCCCTGCATCCTGACAGCGCTGTTACGATCGGTCTGTCTTGAATCCCTCTTTGTCCAGCTCTGTCTGTCTGTCCAACTCACACGCACACTTATTTGTCCACTGAATGGTTCAGAAATCCCCATTTTGTTCTGTCTCACACTCGGTCCAGCCAGCAGTGTCTGTGTCACACCCCGATACACAGGCCCACCCACCCTGGCCCTCGGTCTTGATGCCCCAGCATCAGGCATCTCCCTTCATGCATGTTAAGGCCAGGCTGATCACCAGGATGACCCAGGACAGAATTTCACAGCCCTGTACCTTGTGGCGGAGCTGTTAGAAACCGTTTGCTGTTAGAAAACAGCATCTTGATTTCAAGGCTCCACATGATGGAGCATCCACCCCACCCCTCGGCGACCTGCTCCACAGTCAATTACTCGGGCTGCTTGAAACTTGCCCTTTCCATTCCCTGGGAAATGGGAACAAAAACAAACAACATTTCCATGAAGCAAAACTTTCTACAAGAAGAATTGTGTCAGGCCACATAAAGCGCTTGGTTTGGATAAAACTGAAACATTTTCCTCCAATTTTTTTACTTTTTTAATTAAATAAATGTTGGGATTAAAAGTCACTTTGAACAAAAAAATCAGAACGTTCTGTTCTTATCAGAACACTTTTTTCAATATTTTTCTAAACAACGTTTTTCTAAATCCCCTTGTTCCTGGGAAAAGTTTGGAGTTTGATTAAATGGTGGTTTCTGATGGACTTTTCAGCCAGCTCCATTAATTCCCCTCACTGGTACAAACTTGTGTCATACTTCGCATCTGAACTTTCCTGACTTCAACCTGTAGCCAGTGGATTTTGTTCTGCCTTTGTCTGGTAGATTAAAGAGCCTTCTGAAGCCAGAAATCCCCTCGTGTAGATACTTACAGGCAGGGCGGCTCTCGTCCCGTGGTTTCGGCAGCGTTTCTGCGGGCGGTCCGCTGGTCACACGGATTCGGCGGCATTACTGCGGGTGATCCGCCGGTCCCGCGCCGTCGGCATACCCGCTGCCGAATTGCTGCCGAAACTGTAGGACCAGCAGACCTCCCGCAGAAACGCCGCCGAAGGACGCCTGACTGCCGCCCTCACAGCGACCATCATGCCGTCCCCCCACGGCTTGCTGCCCCAGGCACATGCTTGCTGTGCTGGTGCCCGGAGCCGGCCCTGCTTACAGGACATGATCAAGTCACCATGTGACCGTCTCTTTGATAAACCACAAAGATTGAGCAACCTCAGCGTAAGGTTTCCCAGAGCTCAGATTCATTCATGTAGATATTGTCTGAAATGTCTCCAATTCTCAACACCAGAGTGATCTCGCCAGTGGGAGGGTGCTCCTGGCTGCAAGCACAGTGGTCTTGGGCCCAAAGAGCATCACAGGTCTCGATATAGCCAGTGGCTGTGCCATGCACCCTCTATCAGGCTCAGCAGAAGGTTCAACTAAGCCCCTTTGCTTAGTAAAAACAGTCAGGGTCCGTGGGGCCCCTCTGCTAGGCTGGGTGCATGGCAGATCAGCGCTTTCCCTGGTGGCAAACGCAGGGGCGGGGGTGTTGGTGCAGGCTGCGGGTGTTGGAGGCAGAAAGGCAGGAGAAGGAGCTGTGAGGGTGACCCTCCGAGGAAGCAAAGGGACAGTGTTCCCTTGAGTGGCGCACGGGGGTTTCTGGGCTCTTTGTTCTGCTGTGTTCCAGAGGGAGAGGACTTTGTGGGTATTCTTTGTGAATGAACAGGATTACGCCAAGAATAGGCCTCACTCGCTCGCTGATTCATAGAATCATAGAATCTCAGGGTTGGAAGGGACCTCAGGAAGTATCTAGTCTAACCCCCTGCTCAAAGCAGGACCAACCCCAACTAAATCATCCCAGCCAGGGCTTTGTCAAGCCTGACCTTAAACCAGGCTTGACCTTAAACCAGGCTTGATTGCCCCTCCTAACAGAACCAAGCCTGCTGGGCCCCAGATTTTGGCTAACTGCTTGAGCCAAAGGGGCTGTTAACAGTTCTCTCAGGAGGAGGTATTATAACACCCTGCCTTCTGCTCACTGCTCACCAGTTTATACATCCCAGGATAATATTGCCAGCGCATCGCACTCTGAGCTCATAGAATCATAGAAACGTGGGGCTGGAAGGGCCCTCGAGACGTCATCTTGTCCAGCGCCCGGCGCTGAGGCAGGGCCAGGTAACCCTAGACCAGCCCTGACAAGGGGTTTCTCCAGTCTGTTCTTAAACGCCTCCAATGATGGTGTAACACGCTGCTGCAGCTACCCAGAGCGGTGAGCCCCTGCGTCATTACCTCTCTACCTCAGTGAGCTTTGCTGGTGATTAGACAGTGTCAGCTCCCTGCCACACCAGCCTGTCCTCCTCCCCAGCAAACTCCTGCAGACTCTACCTTGCCTGGCAGGTAACAAGCACGGGGCAGTCGCAGGAGATGTTAAGTTCACTAAGGAGTCAGCACGTCCCAGTTTCTTACTTTGCCGGGGGTGAATGCACCTGCCCCGTCAACCCCAGCCCTGAACTGGATTCTGGTGAAAGTAAAACAAGTCAATTCACAAACTAGCCTGGATTAAGGCAGATGCTACAGCTGCACTGCTCCAGTGCCTCAGTGTGGACACTTACCACAGTGGTGGGAGGGGTTCTTTCATCACTGTGGTAAATCCACCTCCCCGAGAGCTGGGAGCTGGGTTGATGGAGGAATTCACAGAGACATGATGAGATAAATCTCATGACTGAAATATTGGTATCGAGGAGCATAGCTTGTCAGGACAGGCAGAAAAAATGGGAGGAGGGGTTGCATTATACCCCTCCAGAATATCTGCACTTGTTCTGAGAGCCAGACGGAGGTGGGAGGCAGAGCAGTTGAAAGTCTCTGGGTAAAGATAAAAGGGTGGGGAATAGGGGTGACATCATGGTAAGAGTCTACTCTAGCCCAGCAAATCAGGAAGAAGAGATGCGTGAGGCATTTCTAGAACAAATAACAGAAATATCCAAAACACAAGACCTGATAGTAATGAGGGATTTGAACTATACAGACATCTGTTGCAAAAGTAATATAGCAAAACACAAAATGTCCAGTCAATATTTGGCATGTGTTGAAGACAACATTTTGTTGTAGAAAGCGGAGGAGGTAACCGGGGGAACAGCATTTTTCACTTGGTTCTTTCCAACAGGGAGGAGTTGGTAGCGAATCTGAAGGTGGAAGGTAGTTTGGGTGACCGAAGTGACAGATTTCATGATGCCGAGGAAAGAAGGCGTGAGAGAAGGACAATGCACCTTAACAAACTCGGAGACCTGGGAGGTGAGGTCCCATGGGAAGAAAATCTAAGGGAAAAAGGAGTTCAGGAGAGCCGGCAGTTTCTCAAGGAGACAGTACTAAAGGCACAGCTCCAAACTCACCTGACACAAAACAAGGAGAGGAAGAAGAACAAGAGAGCACTATGGCTCCATCAGGAGCTCTTTCATGACCTGAAAATCAAAAAGGAATCCTACAAAAAGTGGAGAGATGGCCAAATTGCTAAGGAGGTGTACAAAGGAATAGTACAAGGGACAAAATCAGAAAGGCCAAGGCACAAAATGAGTTACACCTAGCAAGAGACATAAAAGGCAATAAGAAGAGGTTCTTTAAATACATTAGGAGCATTGGAAGGTGTTGCTCCTCTACTTAGTGGGGAAGGAGAGAAAAGCACATCAAAAAGGCTGAGGGGCTAAGGCCTGTTTTGCTTCAGTCTTCACTAAAAGGTTACGGTGACCAAACACTCAGCACACTTACCATTAACAACAAGGGGGAAGGAACAAGCCGAAATAGGAGACGAACAGGTTAAAGTCTATTTAGAGGAGTTACATGTATTCAGGTTGGCAGGGCCTGATGACATTCATCCTAGGCTACTTAAGGATCTAGTTGAAGCAATCTTGGAGCTGTTAGAACAATCTTCGGGAACTCAGGGAGGACAGCTGAGGCCCCAGAGGACTGGAGAAGGGCAGACATAGCACCTATCTTTAAAAAAAAATTAAAAAATGGAGATATGCCAATCTCATAGAACTGGAAGGACCTTGAAAGGTGATCAAGTCCAGTCCCCTGCCTTCACTAGCAGGACCAAGTACTGTCCCCTGACAGATTTTTGTCCCAGATCCCTAAATGGCCCCCTCAAGGATTGAACTCACAACCCTGGGTTTAGTAGGCCAATGCTCAAACCACTGAGCTATCCCTCCCCCCGAACTAAAAAAGGGGAACAAGGAGGACCCAGGGAATTATAGATCAGTCAGCCTAAGGGTACGTCTATACTACCCACCTGATTCAGCGGGTGGTAATCGATCTTCTGGGATCGATTTATCGCGTCTTGTCTAGACGCGATAAATCGATCCCGGAAGCGCTCGCCGTCGACTGCGGAACTCCTGCACGCCGAGAGGAGGGGGAAGCAGTGGACGTGATCTCTCTGGATGGCAGTAAGACTTTTGACACAGACACAGTGACATTCTCCTAAACAAACTAGGGCAACGTGGTCTAGATGAAATTACTATCCGGTGGCTGCGCAACTGACTGAAAGGCCGTACCCTAAGAGTCGTTACCCAGGGTTCATTGTCAAACTGGAAGCGTGTATCTAGCGGGGTTCTGCCGGGGTCAGTCCTGGGCCTGGCACTATTCAGTATTTTCAGTCGTGACGTGGATAATGGAGTGGACACGATGCTTATAAAATGTGCAGACGGCACCGAGCTGGGGAGGTCGCAAGCACTTTGGAGGCAGGATTAGAATCCAAAGCGACCTTGACAATCGGAGAACTGGTCTGAAATCAACAAGACGGATTCAATAGAGATAAGCGCAAAGTACCGCACTTAGGGAGGAAAACTCAGATGCACAAGTACAAACTGGGGACTACTGGCTCGGTGACAGTGCTGCTGAAAAGGACCTGGGGGTTGAATATTGAAGAGGAGTCAGCAATGTGATACAGCTGTGAAACGGGCGAATCTCATTCTGGGTGTATTAACGGCAGCGTCGTATGTAAGACATGAGAGGTCACTGTCCCGCTCTGCTCAGCACTGGCGATGCCTCAGCTGGACTCCTGGGTCCAGTTCTGGGCACTGCACTTTAGGAAAGATGCGGATACATTGGAGAGTCCAGAGGAGAGCAACAAACCTGCTCAAAGGTTTAGAAAACCCGACCTCTGAGGAAAGGGTAAAAAACCAGGGCATGATTAGTCTGGAGAAAAGAAGACTGAGGGGCCTTGAGAACAAACTTCAAATATGCTAAGGACTGTTGTAAACAGGACGGGAATCAATCGTTCTCCATGTCTACAGACAGTAGGCCAAGAAGTACTGGGTTTACTCTGCAGCCAGGGAGATTTAGGTTAGAGATTAGGGCTTTGGCTACACTACCACTTTTGTTTATAACACTTTTGTTGGTCAGGGGTGTGAAAAACACACACGCCTCACAGACATAAGTTTCACGGACAAAAGCGCTGGTGTGGACAATGCTATGTTGGGAGGAGAGGCTTTCCCACCGACACAGCTACCGACGCTCGTTGGGGGGTGGGGGTGGGGTAATTATGCTGACGGGAGAGCTCTCTCCTGCCGGCAAAGAGCGGCTACACAGCAGACTTTACAGCGGCACAGTTGTAGTGGTACACTGTGCCGCTGTAAGGTCATAGTATAGACACACCCTAGGAAAAACTTTCTCTCTGGGTAGTTAAATCCTGGAATAGGCTCCCAAGGGAGGTTGTGGAATCCCCATCGGTGACCCTCGGTACGCCCTGATTCACACCTTAACACATCACTGGAATAATATCTGTACGAAATATGCCTTGTGAGCTATCACATGAAAACTAATAACACGCTGGTTATTAATATCAGTGTAAAACGCAAGTGTTACTGTTCCATGTAGGGTGACCAGACGTCCCGATAAAATCGGGACCGTCCCGATTTTTGAGCATGTGTCCTGCGTCCTGACCGATGGTCGGTCGGGACGCCTTTTGTCCCGATTTTCAGGTTTTTGGGGGGGTTTTTTTGCTCCACAGCTTCCGGTGGAGGCTCTTCCGTTTCCGGCGGTGCCGGAGAGAAGCCTCAGAGAGAAGCAATTGGGAGTGCCCAGAGGATTCCGGAGGCAGATGTGTTTTTGGGGGGTTTTTTTGCTCAACAACTTTGAGCCTCTTCCGTTTTTTGTTTTTTTTTGGTGGGAAGTCCCGATTTTCGGGTCTTCTCATCTGTTCACCCTAGTTCCATGGGAAGTTAGGGATTCCCTCTGTGTGATGTTACTCGACCATGTTTAAGACAAGACAGGCCACCCTAGGTAAAGGTGATACACAGGGCTGTCCTAGACAGAGGAATGTGAGTTTACCTCAATTTACATATTAGCAGTAAACAAAGCCATCAAGCTAACCTAGCCGGGGTTATCCTGACCCTGAACTGGAGAGACAAAGAATTACTAACACGGCTCCTGCACCCCAAAGAGAGACAGGAGACTGAGTCCCCAGCAGGCCTGGGATGTAAACCAGAGGCAGAACCTTTGGGAATATAGGGAACAGAGAGTGACTCCATCTTTATTCTTCATTTAAGGAGACAAAGAATTCTTCTGTCAGCAGCCTCTGTTAAGGCTGCCTTTTTTATGCTTGCCTGTGGGCTTTTGTCACCTGCCCCTTGAGCCTAGCTTAGAGCCCTCCTTGCTAGCTTTCTGAGTCTGTGTACTCCATCTCCTCCCACAGACCTCCTGCCTGGAATAGCATCCCATGGTCACTGAAGCCATAGCCTCCCGTGGACACAATCTGCACAGCATGCGGACATTCATCTCCAGCACACTTGGGCTCCTGCCTGGCCCTTGCCCTCAACCAGGAGGATGGACAAGAACAACCTGTGCCCCTCGCTCCCAGGCAGTTGGTATCTACAGTAATCTCCAAATCAGTGTCACTTCCTTCCAGACTGTAATTCGCCGTCATGTACGTACGACCTGCATTCTTTGTTCCTAGATGTGTGACGTTGTGATTGGCCATATTAACCCATGTTGTTGGATTGTACCCAGCTGTCCAACCAATCCAGATTGCTCCGTGTAGGGGGTCGGTCCTTGTCACTATTTACCGCCTCACCCCAAGCCTTACGTCATCTGGAAACTCTCTGAGCAATGATTGTTTTTCTTCCAAGTCATTAATAAAAATCTTAGATCGTGTTGGGCCAAAAACCAGTCCCCAGGGACCGCACTAGAAACACCCCCACTTGTTGGTTGTTCCCCATTAACAGTTACATTTTGAGATTTATCAGTCGGCCAGTTTTTACTCCTTTTAATATGTGCTGCACTGATTGTATACAGTGCACATATTTTAATCAGAATGTTGTGCAGTAATGAGTCAAGTGCCTCACACAAATCCATGTACAGTAGGTCAACACCAATCCCTTTTTCAGACCCACTTGTAACCTTGTCAAAGAATGATCTCAAGTTTGGCTAACAAGACCTGCTTTCCAGGAAACTATACTGACTGGTATTAATTACATGGTCATATTGATAGTCTCATATCAGCTGTTGAATAATTTTCCCTGGGAGTGATGTCAGACTCACTGACCTATAGTGACCTGGGTCATCCTGTTTACCCTTTTTAAATAATTACACAACTGTAGCTTTCTATCAGTCCTCTGGAACGTCTCCAATTTTCCAAGACTTACAAAAAATGAATACCATTGATTTGGAGAGCTCCTCGGCCAGCTCTTTTAAAACTCTTGGGTGCAAGTTATCTGGATTTGCTGATTTTAAAATGTTTAGCTTCAGTAGCTGCTGTTTAACATCTTCCTTCGTTACCGATGAAAAAGCAAGTAAGTGATCGCCATGTATAATTTGGAGACATCATTCAGGTTGGTTTGAGATACAGACCAGAAATATTTATTGAACACTTCTGCTTTTTCTACATCATTATTGACATTCTTACCACTCTGTCTCGAAATGGGCCCATACCATTGCTAATACTAGTATTTTTCTGATATATTGTATAAGCTTCTTCCTATCCATAAGCCAATTGGCCATAGATGTTTTGTTGATACTCTGGGTGAGATCTGACCGGCCTCCCTCGCTGAGGTTCTCAGACGTGCTGGGGAGCTTTAGCCCACAGCCCAGACCCATCCCTGTCCTGGCAGGGGAGACCTGCTGGGGTGGGGAGGGCGTTGGCTGAGGTTTATGGCCCTTCCCAGGGCAGAGCGTGGGGCCAGGCTCCCTAGGCCGTGGGTATTAGGCCCATGCCCAGGAGACCAGCCCTTGTCTGACCCTCGTGCTTCCTCCTACATCCCCTGTCCACTCCCTGCTCTGCACCAATTGCATCAGGTGCTCTCCGGTCACCACCTCTCCCCTTCACCATCCCCCGTCCCTAAGGTCTCCATCCAGCTCTTCCCTCTCCCAGGTATTTCCGGGCGTGCTGGGATCTCCGCCCCTCTGAGAAAGCCCAGGCCCTACCTTACTGCATCAGGAGAGATCTGCGCTGCCCCTGCCTGCGGGTGCCCTCGGTGGTACACGGGGGTGCAGGGCAGGGGCTCACCAGCAGCCCATCACATTCCTCCCCTGCTGACTGGCAGATGCTGCAGCCAATGGAAAGCTCTGGCTGATTGTGATGTCAGGGCGGTGCACTAGGAGGTTACAAACTCTTGATGTGCCATTCGTAGAGCCATAGAGGGGAAGGCCGGGAGGGACCTTTAGATCACAAAATCTGACCCCCCTCCTCTAGGCCAGGCCATTGCATTGCACCCCGTCGCCCCTGCCTGGAGCCCAGGGACGTGTCCGGCAAAAGCATCATCCAGGAAGGCACCAGGCCGGATGGGAAGCCAGCCAGTTGGCAATGCCCGGGGCTAATCACCCGCACTGTGCCTGGTTTCTCATTAGAATGAGTCTGGTCTCTGCTTCCAGCCCTTCCGCCTGGCTCCGCTAGACTAAAGAGCCCGGTGTCACCCACTGTGTCCTCCCCGAAGGTCCTGACACTGCAGGCAAGTCACATCCCCAGCTGCATCTTGAAAAGCTAACCAGAGGGAGCTCTGTAAGTCTGCCGTGGCAAGCGGTAGCGCTGCCCCCCAGTCATTTCGGGGGCTCTTTTCTGCCCCATCTCCAGTTTTTCTACATCCCTAGAGAGGATCCTCCTTTCAGGACACTCCTTTCAGTTCCTTGTGGGGGTCACCCTCGCTATTAACCCTTTCGCTGCTGACCTGTGTTACTGTTTTTATTTATTATCCAGACATTGCCCTAGTTGGGCAGAACCCCTGAGATATACATGCTCCCTCGGGTCACCCAGGACACCCAGTCCTGAGCCCCCAGAGACTCTGAACATGCTCTAATGCCCTGCTGAAATTCACAGCCCCCAAAGCCAGGTTGTTATATGAACTAATAGGTTCTATGCTGGTAGGTTTGTGGAGCTGGAAATTATTGTACTGAGCCTGGATCTTCTGTCTTGTGTTTCTAGCACACCGGTCTCCTCGGGGTGGAAACGCTAGGTAAGCCGCTGCTGGGGTGTGCTTGATGCGTGCCGATGGCCACTGCTCCAGGACGCTCCCAGAGTCCCCCCGGCACGGACAAGGTGCTGTTCCGAGGGCGCTGGCGCTGCTGGAGTCCCAGGTGAGCACGGACGGGGCACTGCCAGACACCCGGCACACACGGCGCTGATAGGGCGTGGGGAGGCTGACGTCCCTTGTGTGAGGCGCCTAGAATGAGCAGGGGAGGGAATAGCTTCTATTGGACCCGTTTCTGTAGGTGAGAGAGACAGAACTCTGTCTCGGGCCTGGATCGGTGAAAGCTGAAAGCTGCTCTCTCTCACCTACATTAGTGGGGCCAATAAAAGCTATTCCCTCCCCCACCTTGTCTCTCTACCATCCTGGGACCAACACGGCTACACCCGGCTGCTCCTAGAACGGGCTGTTCCGTTTTTGTAACCTCTCTGTGAGTGGTTTCAGAGCAGCCGTTCCTCCCAAGAGCACAGTTGCTAGGAGCCAGGGAAAGTCTCCCTTTGACAGAGTGACACAGAGTGAGTCAGCCCAGGAGACACACCAGAGAAGGGGGTGGAGAGCACTTAGGTTAAAGGAAAAGAGAAACAGGAAAGGATCCTAGCAAGCAGCCATCGGTCCTGTGGGGGTCTGAGCTCTCAGGATCGGCCCCTGCAGCACTCTCCCTCCCTCCCGGCTGACAATGTCATCGCTAACAGCTCTCCAGGAGGTAGGGAAGCTCAGGCGGCCTCTCCCACCCAACCTGACTGCCTCATGGAAGGAATTACTATTGCCAGATGGCCACCTGTGGGTGGCCTATGAATAAAAGGTCAAAGGTCAGGGGCTGACCTCTCTCTCCTCCCCCTGTATTCTTCACCCCATATTGAAGGAGTGAAGCGGGTTCCAAGGTGCCCGGGTACTGAGCACATGGAAATGAATGGATACAGTCAGTCCTCTCATCGCCAGGATCTGTGCTGTACAAGATCCCGTGTGACAGGTGGCGTGGGAGGCAAAGGGAGCAGCTAACCAGCAGAGATGGACGAGAAGACCTGGGAGAGCAGTGAAGAGACCAGGGAGGGTTATTTCTTAGCAGCACCACGGAGCAGGGTTCTGTGTCCCCAGCCAATATATAGTGGGATTGGGCCCATGATCTGCGGGGCCCATGGGCTGGCCCCAGCATCCCAACCCCAGGGATCTACACAGCCCACCGGTTTCCCTCTTCCCCTCCATCTGATTCTGCCTGTCACTCGTGATCCAGTCGGCATTGTCTAGGGTCAGGGTCTGTGCGTCTCACCGGGAGCCCCTCGCCCAGGGCTCTGTGCCGGGGGATGGGACAATGGCCCAGCAGTTCCGTCTCAAGCTAATGAAGTGCTCTTGGGCAGCTGGCAGATTGTAGAGTTCACCTGGCAGATAACGGGGGTTGCGTCCACGTCTTTCCCGTGGCTGCAACAGGTGTGGGACGAAGGGGCATAGCTCAGATTGGGAACGGGTAAATGGATGCAGCAAACTAAAGCCCTACAACGTGACTGGAGGAACTGTTTTATTTAAGGTGGACAGTCGTCCCATGTGCATCAGTGAGGAAGACGTGAGGCTGATTCCCAGCCGTCCAAACAGAACATTTACACTCTAGTATTCATCACCTTCCTCTTCCTCTCCTTCTCCATCCACACTGTCTGTCCCCACCTCCTCGTAATCCTTCTCCAGGGCCGCCATGTCCTCCCGGGCCTCTGAGAACTCCCCCTCCTCCATGCCCTCGCCCACGTACCAGTGCACGAAGGCCCGCTTGGCGTACATCAGGTCAAACTTGTGGTCCAGCCGGGCCCAGGCCTCAGCAATGGCCGTGGTGTTGCTCAGCATGCACACGGCCCGCTGCACCTTGGCCAGGTCGCCGCCGGGAACCACCGTGGGAGGCTGGTAGTTGATACCAACCTTGAAGCCAGTCGGGCACCAGTCTACGAACTGGATGCTGCGCTTGGTTTTGATGGTGGCAATAGCAGCATTGACGTCTTTGGGCACCACGTCACCGCGGTACAAGAGACAGCAGGCCATGTATTTCCCGTGGCGAGGGTCACACTTCACCATCTGGTTGGCTGGCTCAAAGCAAGCGTTTGTGATCTCAGACACGGAGAGCTGCTCATGATAGGCCTTCTCTGCAGAGATGACGGGAGCGTAGGTGGCCAGCGGGAAGTGGATTCGGGGGTAGGGCACCAGGTTGGTCTGGAACTCGGTCAGATCCACGTTGAGGGCACCATCGAATCGGAGGGAGGCGGTGATGGAGGACACGATCTGACCTATTAGCCGGTTGAGGTTGGTGTAGGTGGGACGCTCGATGTCCAGGTTCCTGCGGCAGATGTCGTAGATGGCCTCGTTGTCCACCATGAAGGCGCAGTCCGAGTGCTCCAGGGTGGTGTGGGTCGTCAGGATGGAGTTGTAGGGCTCCACCACCGCGGTGGATATCTGAGGCGCGGGGTAGATGGAGAACTCCAGCTTGGACTTCTTGCCATAGTCAACGGAGAGACGCTCCATCAGCAGGGAGGTGAATCCGGAGCCGGTGCCACCCCCGAAGCTGTGGAAGATGAGGAAGCCCTGGAGCCCGGTGCACTGGTCGGCCTGCGGGGATCCAGGAAAGAGAGAGGGGTCAGCCTGGGAAAGGGGCAGTCAGCTGGGAGTGAGATGGGTGTGTCCCAGCTCTGCTCTCCCAGGCTGTGGAGCAGAGGGGCTCCGTCGTCCCAGCCGTTGTGCAGTGGGGCCCCAGGATTTCACAGCTGTGCTGGGAGATGACAGGAGGGCTCTGGAGGGGTTTCAATGCCCAGGAGCCCATGGGGGAAGGTGGATGTGTTCCAGCAGAAGGAGATTTATGGAAAATGTGTCGGCTTCCAACTGTCTCACTCTCACCCGCTCTGTCTTTCACCCCTTGCCTGTCTGTATCCTGACTCCTAAAAGCCTCCTCCACACGCCCCCAACTCACCCTCCTGCTCCCAGAGCCCCATTACTAACCCTCGCTTTAATCTCCTTCTCACCCTGCCGGGCCCGGTGCTTCTCTCTGCCAATACCGCTAACCTCCCGGCTCACCCAGCAGCATGCCGGTGCGGGTTAAGGTGGTACCAGTGCGGCTTCGGCATCGGACGTGCAGGAGCGCCGGCACCGCTGAAAGCAAGCGCCTTTCCACCGGTTCCCTTTCCTGTGTGGCTGGGGAACCCATCCCCTCTCATCGCCCCCCCATCCTGTGCCTCCCATGCCAGAGCCTGTCCTGGAGCTGCACTTCTCCGCCTCTCCCCTGAAAGCAATGTGGGGTCCCCTGCCCCGGGAGTGAAGGGAACTGTTCTAGCTCCCCTGGGAAGGGGTGAGCACAGCTCCGGGCAGTGCACACACACCCTGAGGGCATGGACAGAGCCCAGACGAAGGCTGCATTAGCAGGACCCTGAGGGCCGCGCCTCGCTGCCATACAATGGTGCGGATTCCAGACTGAGGTGTGGTCTCAGCCTTGCACCCTTCCAGCTAGATCCAAGCAGAGGCCACTCAACTCAAAGTGGATCCCTGCATGCTGGGACCTGCAGACTCCATCCGTGGCCCAGACGCATGTTGGCCACCACTGCTCTTGCCCCAGGGTGACAGAGGAAGCTGGAGGTGAAGCCAGCGAATGTGTGGGCAGCAGACGCTGCTTGCGCTCCCTCACCCTCCAACCACCGCTCAGCATTATCTCCACCTGGAATTCGAGAGCTTCCCAGAACCCTGCCTGCCCTAGCGTCTTTACCAGCTTCCGGATCCTGTCCAGCACCAGGTCGATGATCTCCTTGCCGATGGTGTAGTGCCCGCGGGCATAGTTATTGGCAGCATCTTCCTTGCCGGTGATGAGCTGCTCTGGGTGGAAGAGCTGGCGGTAAGTGCCGGTCCGAACCTCATCTGGAATTCACAGCACAGCCCGGTTAGCCCCTGCCCCACCTGCAGGGACCGCAGTGCCCGTGCGCACCTGAGCCGGGCCGCGTGGGATAGCGAGTGAGAGATGAAGGGCTCACGTAGCTTTGGTCCCAGCAGCTGTTCCTGTGACACTGACCCGCCCACGGACCCCGACGTTCCTGCCATAGATGTGGGTTGCCCTGCCGGCCCCACAGCGGGCTCATTCACCCGCTCTGTGCCACCTGATTCCGGAGGGTGGCCCAAGGAGTCAGGGCCGGGATGCAGAGCCTTTCACACCAGGCCAGCGGGGCTGGGTGGCTGAGCGGATTGTGACTGGTGCATGCAAACTCCGAGGCAGGCTGTGCTCGCACTAGGGTGACCAGACAGCAAATGTGAAAAATCAGGACGGGGGTGGGGGGTAATAGGAGCCCATATAAGAAAAAGACCCAAAACTCGGGACTGTCCCTATAAAATCGGGACATCTGGTCACCCTAGCTCGCACAGGGCTCACTAGGCCCCCAGCCCTCCCCCGGCGCCGCACTCACCGATCACGGTGGGCTCCAGGTCCACGAAGACAGCCCTAGGGACGTGCTTCCCAGCGCCCGTCTCGCTGAAGAAGGTGTTGAAGGAGTCGTCCCCTCCCCCAATGGTCTTGTCGCTGGGCATCTGCCCGTCGGGCTGGATCCCATGCTCCAGGCAGTACAGCTCCCAGCAGGCGTTGCCGATCTGCACGCCGGCCTGGCCGACGTGCACGGAAATGCACTCGCGCTGGGGGCGAAGAACAAGGAACCGTGGCGGTGTCTGTGGGGCATGTCGTCCTAGGACAGAACCTGCTGCCCTTCACTGCAGTCTCTGGGCTCGAGGGATCCCGAGACAGGGGGGAGCCACCCTCAAACTGGGCTCAGGGGGCAGGGGTGATTGGCCGGCTGCTTGTGCCTCAGAAAACCTGATCAGTGTTGTTCCTTGGCCTCTCCTCGGGGCTGGGGCTGCCTCGTTGCTAGCTGCAGCCCAGGCTTATCTTTCCTCTCCATCCCTCTGCTTCCCCGCCGGGCACTCTGCCATCCTGCCTCTCGGCCTGGCTCAGGGCTTCATTCCTCGCGCCCGCCCCACATCGGGCCTCTCCTGCTGCGTTCGCCTACAATCCCTCCATCCTACCAGCCGCACAGATCCAGCCCCCGTCACCTCTCCCCTCCTCTCTGGCCTCTCTGCCTTTCCCCCCTCCCCAGGCTACCTCGCCCGCTGCTCATCTCCCTTCCCTGGCTGCCCCTTTCCTTCCCCAGCCATAGGCAGGCTGCTTACCCTCCACGCGGCCCCACTCCCGTACGCCTCAGCCGCATTCCAGCCTGCACCTGCCCCGCTCCCACTGCGCGGCCCCAGCTTTGCCCTGAATTTGTGCCGTCTGCACCCCCTTCCCCCTCCCAGCCAGCAAGAACCGCTGGACTAACGCTCGCCAAGCGCCGTCCCTCTCCTGGGATGCGTCTGAGCTCTGGAGCCCGCCCCCACGAGCTCCTGCCCACACTGCTCACCGGGGGCTTTAGGGGCAGGGCCCGATCCCCCCATACAGCTCTCTTACGTCTAAACCCTCCCAGGGCACCACAGGAACCAGGGAGCTCTGCAGACCCTGCTCCTCCCCAGCCTGGGGCTGCCCCCCACTCGCCCTGGGGGGACGGGCAGCCCCACTCACCATGCTGCAGAGGTTCTTCGATCCGACAGCAAAGGGCTCGGAGGAGGAAGGCTGGGAACGGGGGAGCTCTGAGCTGCGCCTTTTGTAGTAACTGGGAGGGAGGGTTTGTTGTTAGTAACAGCCGTGGTGGGGTGGCTGTGCTGGGCACTGCTCCTCACGCTGCCGTTTGCTGGGCTGTCTCTGGGTTACACTCACTGCAACACACAACGAGGGCCTCCCAGGGCCTTGGTTACACCAAACAAACCAGTAACTGGGCCTGGCTCCTCCCTGCCACTGCCAGCACACCCCAGTGCAGCGCCGAGTTCGCGTCTCTGCAGACAGCGCTGATCTCAGGAACGCAGGCATCCCCAGAGGGAGCAGACTTCAGGTCCTTGGAGCTCCGTCTCCGCTCTGGGACAGCGCCCAGCACCAGATGCTGCAGAGGAAGGTGTAAGAACTAAGCAGCAGCAGAGGTGGGATAATCGGCCCCTCGCCCACCCCCACACATTAGGTCTCCTCCTGGTCTCTAATAGTTAGAGATGGGCTGAAGCCCTGCAGCCAGAGGGACCAGAGCCCTGCCACAATCTGTTCTAACAACCCCGAGGGTCCTGTTATCCAGAGAAATGTCCAGTCCCATTTTTTAATGTTGTTAAATTCTTGGCCTCGGTGGCTTCCTGTGGCAGTGAGTTCCACCGGCTAATGAGACACTATGAAAAAGATTTTTGTTGGCTCAGTTTTGAATTTCCCACCTTTCCATTTCATCCATTGTCCCCTTGTTCTCGTTTTATGAGAGGGGAGAACAGACACTCCTTCTCTCCCTTCTCTCCACCAGTCAGTATTTGATAGACGTCTGTCACGTCCCCTCTTCTCCATCTCCTCTCTAGGGGAATAAGCTCAGACTTTTGAATCTCTCTTCACAGGAGAGGTTTTCCCAGCCCTTGGTTGTTCTTGTCATTTCCCCGGGACCCCGGTAGCTGTGCAATGCCCTGGGTGAGCAGTGCCGTACAGTGATCAGACGAGGCCACGCCAGCGATTTACACCACGGCATTCGAATATTTCCCATCCCATTCCTTGGGCATCCCAACACCCTTTGCTTTATTGACACCAGCCACACATTGGTAGAGTCAGTGATGTTAAAGCAGAAGAGACCACCGTGGTCACCTAGTCTGAGCTCTCCTGCATCACACAGGCCAGGGACCCGTGCCAGGAGTCCTTCATCCAACCCAGACCTTCTGGTTGAGCTAGGGCAGAGACGTCAGAGAATCCACCACCTCCTTCACTAGGTTGTTCTGATGCTTAATTACCCTCGCTGGTCAAATGTGCAGCTTACTTCTAGTCTGAATTTGTCTGGCTTCAGCTTCCACCCACTGCATCTTGCTAGGCCTTTTTCTGCTAGATTAAAAAGCCCTCCACTCTCCGAAATCTCTCTGCCACGTAGGTACAGACAGACTGTACTCGGGTCTCCTCTGGACTTTCTCTTGGATACACTAAACAGACTGAGCTTCGTTAGTCTCTCCTCTAGGGCCGCCCTCCGAGCCCAGACTCATTCTTGGAACTCCTTTCAGAGCCCTTCCCGATGTTTCAATGCCTCTTACAGTGTGGAGACCAGAACTGGACGCAGGAGCCAGTGAAGAACTCACTAATGCCGAACACTGAGATAATGCCACCTCCCTGCGCCCGCGGGGTGCGCCCCTGCTTCTCCATCCAAGCGTCACGTTCGCCGTCACAGCTCCAACACGGCACTGGCACCTGGCGCTCAGCTGCTTGCTTCTGTGACCGCCCCCCGTCTCTGCTGTCCAGGGTACGGCCCCCCTCCCATCTTATAAGCACGACCTACATGCTTCGTCCCTAGATGTTTCACCTTGAAGTTGCCGGATTAAGCCGCGTGTAGTTCAGATGAGCCCTACACTGAGCAGACGTCTGGATCGCGCTGTCTGCAGTGACAGCCAGGTCCCTTTCCTGAGAGGATACAGTTCATTTAACACCCCCCCCCCCCCGGGAGGTGTCCAAGTCGGTTGTTTTTCCTTCCATGGTGCATTTATTGACGTGACATGTCACTTGTCATCACGCTGCCCGTGGCCCTGGCTTCTTTAGTTCTCTCTGAAGTTCCTCTCTGGCCCCGACTAACCTAAAGAATTTTGTGTCATCAGCAAGCGTTGCTATTTCGCACCCCCAGCCCCCGCTTTCCAGAATGTTAATACATATTTTAAGCAACGACCTGTCAGCCCCTGCTCCATGTAAGTCCTACTCTTTGCTCTCTGTCTCCTGGCCGGTTTTTGATCTGTGGCCATACTTTGCCTCTCACCCCATGACAACCGAGCTCCTTTAGTAGCTTCTTCTGCCCTACCTGGTTGAAGGCCTTTTGGACGTCTCGGTAAATTCTGTCACTTGAATCACCTTTATTCACGGCTTTATTGGCATGTTCAAGGAGTTATAAGAGATTAGAGAGATGCAACTTTTCCTTTGCAGAATCCCCGCAGGTTCGACCTGTCCTGGCACGATCTGCCGGGGCTTTTGTTATTCTGTTTCTCATCATTATTATGGCTAAACACAGTCTGGAGAGGCCAAAAACACAGGGCCCCGATACACTCGCAGGGGCTGGGGGAGCTGCACACTTCGGCGGCTCTCCGAGTTCAGAGCCTACATTCAGCCATTGGACCCTCTGCTGCCCGTCTGCTCTGTGCATGTGGCAGGGTTCCTGGAATCTGCTTGCTTCAGGGCTTCCCTCGGAGCTAAGGGCTCCAGACCTGCCCCTCAGTTCCCAACCAAAAGGTCCTTTCTGGAGAAGCTGTGGCCGTGCCGAGAGGGCTCGAGAGACGCGGCTCGTGTCCAGTCGTGGTTCGGTTTAAGGGTCACCGATTTGTTGTTCAGTCTCAGGGCGCTGGCAGTGCCTGGGAGCACCGGCCCTGCACCAGGGCGGGAGGTTCTGTACACAACACCACCAGCTATTCTGGACACCTGCAGCATCTCCAGCAAGGTGCTGGTGCAGCACATCCCACACGCTGGCTGTTCCCGAGCCCTGGCCGAGGAGCGAGAAGGTCGTCCTATCTCTGGGGCCCATTCACGCCTCAGCCTCTCTGGGACTCACTAAGGGGGCAGCTGGTGCCAGTTGCGACACAGCTGCCCGCGAGGAACAAGACCGAGACTCCCCCAGACTCATCTCACACGGTGGCCGCCGTGTGGAAAGAACTTTGTCATGTGGCCAATTCCTCTCCCAGTTCTCAGCACCGGAGCTAGATCCTACTGAGGGGGAGCAGTTGAGTTCCCCCTTTTCTGCAGCGTTCAGCAGCTGTGTCAGGTCCCCAGCACCCTTGTTAACCGCTATGGGGATGGGACCAAACCACAGAGCACTGGCAAGGGGCTCGGACTCCCCTCCCCCGCCCCCCTGGGCAGTGCCATCAGCACAGTGCGCACCGGGATGCCCCTCACAGCTGGGCACTGGTGATTGCATGGGGCAGGGTGTCGCTTGGCAGCCCTGCAAAGGAGGAGCTGAAATGCTCCTTGTCTAGTTTATTCGCCCGTCACACCATGGAGATCCCACGTCCAGAGCCCGGTCTGTGCAGATCACTCTCCGCCCAGCCGCGCGACACAGCTAGTGACAGGCAATGACTGGAGACTGGGCCGTCACCCAGGCCCCAGTTCACCCCGTGCAGCCGGCCGGCGAAAGACCTCTGCTCCCCTGAGCACCGAAGCGCGCTGCCCGAGAGGAGCTGCACAAGGTGACCGAGTGAGGGAAGGAGAGTAACAAAAATACCCAGGTTGCTACAAGCCAGGTGGGCAGGGCTCTGCCTTGTTTGCCCAGCGGTTTTCTCAGCGTGCCGTGACTATGGAGACGCGGCCCGTGACGGGGAAAGAGTTATTCCTGCCTGAGTGAAGGCTGGTGGGGCAGGCTATGGGTGCTGCTCAAAGGCTGGGCAGTGCCCGAGGGTCGGCAGCGTCCTCCCAGGACCCAGTCAGCATCAGCAGCCTCCCCTGGTGTGTGTGACCGAGACCTGCAGTCCTGCTGCGCGGGGAGTGCCAGGGTGACCGAGGAGTCCCCACCGGCCGGGGGAGGAGAGCGGCAGCGCTCAGTGGGGTGTCCTGGGGCTGCGCTGGGGGGCCAGGAGGCAGAGACATGGAACAAAGGCCTGTATCTCTGTGACCCCTCTCCTGGTGCCGAACGAACGGCCCATGCTCAGGACCCCCACGCTCGCTGCGCCGTGTCACTCCGCAGGTGAGAACAACCGCAGCCGCATGGTCAGGAAAGGGGCACACGCCGGAGGGGGTGGCCAGGTTTCCAGGCAGGGCAGTGGGTGTCTGTGCTGGGGTAGCTCCCAGGGGCCCCTCAGGAGCAGTCTCCCTTGCGCTGGGCACTGCCAACACCCTCCGGTGCCCTTGACTCAGTTGCCTTCTGGGTGTCCCCCACAGCGGTTTGGCCAGGTCGGACGCCACGTCCCTGCGGTGCGCTGGCAGGGGCGGCCCCCGCCTGGGGACACCCTGGGGCCCAGGGTTCGTCCCGTCTCCCCTCCGGAGGAGAGGGGCCATGGCGCCTTGCACAGGGCTGGAGCGCCCTCTTGTGGGGGTGAGCGGTACGGTGACCGAGGTTGGAGTCTGCGGCGGTGCTGTGGCCATGCGGGTCCCTGGAGAGCCCTGGACAAGCTGGAGCACTGGCCTCTCTCCCCAGCAGTAGCTGTTCGCTCACCCGCCTTGCCACCCAAGGCTGCAGGGCAGCCCTGGAGTCAGCAGGTCCCACGGTGCCTGCGCAGGGGTCCCTGTGACGGGAATAACGGGAAACACGGAGGGAGAACCATCTCGCTCAGTCACTGGGATGTTACTACTGCCTTTCTCTCCCTCTCGCTCCAGGGGTGAGCCGCTCTCAGCTCCGGCGCTGAGCAGTTTCTAAAGGATGGGGCCTGGCTTCTGGACCCTTCTCGGAGACACAACAGCAGCAGGATTGTCTGGCCATGGCTGGTTCAACGCTCACAGGAGGTAGGTCGAATACCCACCAGGCCTGGCACTGGACAGCGAGTGTCTAGCTATTGCTGATTCTCCAGTAACTTGACAGCATGGGTGGATGGACAAATGTGTCCAGGAAGTCCCTAGAGCGCCTCCCTCAGGCCTGTTCTTGTCTCACTTTGGTGGCCAGGATGGGGGCATGTGATTCAAGGGAACAGGTGCATGATTCCTTCAGGGCTGCTCAGCTGCTGGTGCAGAAACATAGACGTCTAACTGGTCCCTGCGGCTAGGCTGAGCCCAGCGCCCCTGGATGAGAGCAGGGGAGCCCAGTCCAGCCAATGAAAGGGGCTGGGTGGCACCAGAACCTATCAAGGGCTGCTCAGGGGCAGCTGGGAAGGAAGGACTGAGACAGGTTGAGCCCTGGAGAGGGAAAGCCACGCTGGAGTGGGGTGAGCTCCTGTGGTGAGTCCCTGGAGCCGGGGGCCAAGGGCTCAGGGAAGCAGCCCTGCAGCTGCTGCTCCAGGAAGGGAGCAGAGCTGGCTGAGGTGGGGGGCAGTGGAGAGAGTCCTCCAAGCTGCCTAGAGTGGCTGTGAGGGATGTGACGGTGTACCCCATAAAGCTTTATGGGGAGAGGCTTATAAATGTACACATGATGTAACTGGAATGTGTTTTATGCTACAAGTGCCATGTAACATATCTCTGGGAAAGTTATGACCTACTGAATCTATTCCTCCTGTTTGTAGGCATGTATCATTGTTGTAGTTGAAGTTATGAATATTGGTTTTATATTTGCTGGTTTTATGCATAGCCTTCGTAAGAGCCTGGGATCAGGTCTGGAGAAAAGAATGTGCAAGTTAAGTACAAGCACTTAACAGACAAAAGAAGGTGCAGACCCCAATCCACATCGGGGCCTGGTCAGGAATGCAACTGGCTGGACTGGTTAGGGTGCTTGGACAGGTGACTTGCCCATGTGATCCCAAAACTCCAGGGCAAGATGCTACAGAGGGAGTGGGGGGAAAAGGCTATAAAAGCCCTTGGAAGACCCCACCATTTTGTCTTCAGCTGGCTAAAGAGAGAGACTCTCCAGCCCCCAAGGACACACCTGAAAGAGACTGAACAAAGGACAAAAACAATAGGGGGGTGAGTGATTGCTGGACCCAGGCTAGGAGGAAAATAGCCTGTTTACTGGACCTAGTGAGGTTGTTATCTGTACACAGGGTGATTAGACATAGAACTGCGTGTTCTATTTTATTTTATTTAGTAATTCACTTTGTTCTGTCTGTCACTACTTGGAATCACTTAAATCTTACTTTCTGTACTTATTAAAATCACTTTTTACTTATTAAGTTACCTGGAGTACGAGTTGTTACCTAGGGAGGCAAACAGCTGTGCATACCTTTCTATCTTTGAAATAGAAGGTGAACTATTTATGAGTTTGCCCTGTATAAGCTTTATACAGGGTAAAACGGATTTATTAAGGGTGTGAACCTCCTTGGGAGTTGGGCACCTGGGTGTCAAAGGCAAGAGCGCTTCCAGGAGCCTTACAGTTGTTAGTGGACTTGGTTCGGACCTGAGTCTGTGTTTGCAGCAGATCAGTGGAATCTGGCTCAAAACAGACAGGATTCGGGAGTCCCAAGCTGGAAAAGGCCTGGAAGCAGGGGCAGAAGTAGCCTTGGCACACCAGGTGGCAGCACCAAGCAGGTCTCTGTGATCCCAACCCGTCACAAGGGACACAGCCAATCAGGGCCCAGCAGCCTAGTATAAGAAGAGCCGCAGGGCCAGAGGGAGTCCAGTTCCTTGCTGGAGCTGACATAGCGTGGATGGTGTGTGGCTGGCTGACAGCGCTACAGGACCCCGGACAGGGCCGTGCTGCCAGAAGCCAGGGAGATGCGAGAAGGAGCCCTGGGCTGGTTGTGGGGACTCCATGAGGACAAGGCCCTGAGGTAAGGGTGAAGACGGCACAGGGCCACGGGGAAGGGGCCCAGGGAATTAGAGCAGCAGCATGACTTAGTTAAAGGGACGCAGCAGACGGCTGCTATCTACAGGGTACCTGGGCTGGGACCCGGAGTAGTGGGCGGGCCCAGGTCTCCCCCAGCCCCCATTAGCCACTGGGGGAAGTGGCCTGGACAGTGAGGCACCCCAGAGGGGGAACTGAACTGCAGTGGCCCAGCTGGAGAGCTGTGGCCAGGAAGCCCCAAGAGGGCGAAGACATTGTCTCCAGGGAAGCAGCCCTGGGGCACTGCTCTATTCCGGAGCAGGGACAGACTGAGTGAGAGAGTGTGCCGGCACGTGTACTCAGCCAAGGGGACGCTCACAAGAGGTGAGTGCCCCCCTTACACCATCCCTGACCCCCCTCACTTCCTCCTTACCGCCCGTAATGGTTGTTGGAATCTGTTTATCTTGCCTCAGCAAGTTTTCTCAGCATCCAGATGCAGAGTTACCCGCTCGTAGACTCCTTTGGTGTTAGTTGTAACAGATGTTTTTGTTCAGTAGAAGTTAGTTCTTCGGTTCCCCAGTTCTGGGGGTCTGTTTGTCGGTACCAAGTGTCACGGAGTGTGGGGGAGTCCGGCCCTGCACCCCTCTTCTGGCCAGTGGTGCAGGAGATTCCTCCAATGGTACCTGTAGAACGCAAGGCACCAACTTCCTCAGTGCAGCACCCGGTACCATGTCATCCTCCAGCCTCCCAGAGCTCTCGGCCATCGGTGCCATGGGTGATGGCTTCTCTTCATTATTCCCCAGACTCTTGGTACCAGTCTCCAGCACTGACGGGTTTGGCCCCTCCATGGTCGGGAGATGATTCTTCTTCTTCAGACTCTCTCGTCTCCCAGCCCAGAGTGTGTCTCGCCACCCCTGTGACGTGTCATTCCATATTCCTTATGTAACCTTTATGGCGAGGTTACAGCCTAAAATCACCAACCAGCAGGGCCGTCGCTAGCTATTCTGGGGCCCTAGGCAGCTGCCTGCTTTGCCTATGGGTAAGGACGGCCCTGCCAACCAGCAGGCTTCATGCGGACGACGTGATTTACCATCTGGGACTCTGTTCTGAAATGTAAGGAGAAGCCCCCAGAGAAGGCTAACCAGGAGTTCCTTTGGCTGGTGGAGGAAGGGGAGCTAGTGGCAAGAACTTCCCTTCCGGCCAGTTTGGTCATGGCTGATTTGGCTGCTAGGACCCTGGCCTCTGCCCTCGCTGTGTGCAGCTGCTCATGGCTTCAGTCTCCGCGGTTGCCCCGAGAAGTACAGCAACCTGTGCGGGGCCTGCCACTGAAGGGTCAGCCCTCTTTGCAGTGCAGGTGGACGATAAATGTCCGAGTTTGAAGGGCTCCAGGGCGACGCTGAAGTCTGGGGGTACATACTCCTGCCCTTTCATCCTCAGCAGTCCCACAGATACCCCACGCTTGCGCCTCGCCAGGGCCTGTCAAGGCAAGAGAGTAGGAGTTAAGGGCACGGGCTGACCCCTTCTTCTTCTGCAGCAGCTCTTGGGCCACACAGGCCCCCTGAGGGACTAAGCCACCATTTTGATGGGTCAGGTGAGGATGCCAGGCCAGTCTCCAGGAGTCCAGTCTCCCCTTCCCCTTTTGTTCGCCAACTGTCTATCCCACTTCCTCAGTGCCTGGTCCCAAATTGTGTCAGACCCAAGGGTCTAAAGGAGCGGGGAAGTGGGAGACACCCTTTGATGTGTTTCTTCCCCTCCATCCCACCCGCCCCTTCCTCTTTGGGGCCACTCCAGGAGGTCCAATTTCCCCTCTGGGTGGGGGCCATAGAAGAGGTCCCACAGTGTCATAGAGGAATGGGGTTGTATTCCCGCTACTTCCTTATCCCGAGAGCAAAGGGAGATCTCAGGCCAATTTTAGACCTAGGTCAACTCAACAGATATCTAAAAGAGATGAAGTTTTCACCTGGTCACGCTGGCTACCATTATCCCCTCCCTGGATCCCGGAGACTGGTATGTCGCCCTCAACTTGACGGACACATACTTCCATGGGACCGTTTATCAAGGCCACAGGGTGTATCTGATATTCTTGGTAAACCAACCTCATTCTCAGTTCATGGTGCTGCCTTTCGGCCTGCCAGCAGCTCCCTGGGGCTCTACAAAATGAATGGTGTTGGTAGCTGCCTTCCTGAGAAAGTTTGGGGGGCAAGTCTGTCCCTATCTGGCCGACTGGCTTGTGAGAGGCCATTCCTGGCTTCAGGTACTGCCCAATGTAACTCCTCTCCAGTCAGCTTTCAAGGCACTGCGAGTGTTTATCAGCGCCGAGAAGTCGGTCCTTTCCCCAGTTCAGAGGAGATGATTTATTGGGGCAGTGCTGGGCTCCACTCAAGCCAGAGCTTGCCTACGGGGCAGGATGAGTTTCTTCAACGGCCCGTTGTGAGAGCTGAGTGTCTTTGATGGGACATCAACACACAGCTGTTTGGCCCTGCTGCAAATGCACCTGGTGGGTGTCACCCAGGAATACAACCCGGGTTTAAGATACAAAGACACAGCCGATAGTCATCACTTCCGATACAAAGCTGATACATGGATTTAACCAGGATAACGGTACCTGATAGATTGTAATGTTTCCACTGACACCGGACATGGGACACTTTGTATACGATTTATGGAAACTGTGTAGCAGGGGTAACAACAGTGATATAAGAAAAGTGACCATTTATACACAGCATACCAGTGTATTTAGTCTGGAGAAGAGAAGACTGAGGGGGGACATGATAACAGTTTTCAAGTACATAAAAGGCTGTTTATAAGAAGGAGGGTGATAAATTGTTCTTATCCGCTGAGGACAAGACAAGAAGCAAGGGGCTTAAATTGCAGCAAGGGAGGTTTAGGTTGGACGTTAGGAAACACTTCCTAACTGTTGGGATGGTTAAGCACTGGAACAAGTTACCTGGGGAGGTTGTGGAATCTCCATCCTTGGAGGCTGTGAAGAGCAGGTTAGATAAACACCTGTCAGGATGGACTAGATCATATTTAGCCCTGCCTCAGGCAGGGGACTGGACTAGAGGACCTACCTACCAAGACCTACCTACTGCCTCTGGACATTTCCACTGCTTGCATCTGAAGAAGTGGGTATTGACCCACGAAAGCTTCTGCTTCAATACGTCTGTTAGTCTATAAGGTGCCACAGGACCCTTTGTCGCTTCTACCTACCAAGAGCCTTTCCAGTCGTGCATTTCTGTGATTCTAGAGACGATGCCAGATTTGGGCAGGCATCTTTCAGTCGTTGTTCAGCTAGACTCGCATCTCACCTCCTGATTTGTGGGGCACACCTGTGCCGTCACTCCAAGAAGAAAAACGGTTCCTAAGCTGTCCCACAACTGTTGTTCTTTGAGAAGCATTGCACGTGTCTGTTCCACGACCCACCCGCCTGCCCCTCTGCATCAGAGTTTTCCAGCAAGGCAGAACCGAGGGGGGCTGGGGGCGGCGTCTCTCTTTATACCTGCAGAGGGGTGTGCGGCAGCAGAAGGTGCTCGACCTGCCCCCATGGGTACAGCTCAGGGAAAATCTCTGACAACTGTGCTCAGGGCGAGCCCATGCCGAGAGCAGAGTGACGTGCAACACATCTCGAAGACCAACAGTTTACGGAACAGGTTTGGAATGTTTTATACGTCCTCCCCGGGTGACAGTGAACCTGGTCATCAGCCAGTTGCGCAGCCACCGGATAGTAATTTCATCTAGACCACGTTGCCCTAGTTTGTTTAGGAGAATGTCACTGGGACTGTGCCAAAAGTCTTACTGCCATCCAGAGAGATCACGTCCACTGCTTCCCCCAGCCACTGGGCCAGTGCCCTGTCAAAGGAGGAAGCTAGGTTGGTTTGGTAGGATTTTCTTGACAAATCCATGTAGAGTAATGCACATTGGAAAAAATAACCCCAACTATACATACAATATGATGGGGAATAATTTAGCTACAACTAATCAGGAAAAAGCTCCAGGTTCTGACAAACTGATTGTTTCATACTTTGTTCCAGGATCTTTCCAGGTATCGAAGTTAGGCTGACTGGTCTATAATTCCCTGGGTCTTCCTTGTTCCCCTTTTTAAAGATAGATGCTATGTCTGCCCTTCTCCAGGTCTCTGGGCCCTCAGCTGTCCTCCCCGAGTTCCTGAAGATAATTGCTAAGGGTTCCGGGAGCGCTTCGGCTAGTCCCTTAAGTACCCTGGGATGAATGTCATTGGCACCTGCCATCTTAAGTGCATCTAACTCCTCTAAATATTCTTGCACCCGTTTTTTCTATCATAAGCCTGGTTGGTTTCTGAGGTCTCCATGTCGGGGAGATCTGAATCTGTGGCTTCCGAAATTGGCTAGCAGAGCCCTGTGGTGTACGGGCTAATGAGCATGAGTCACCACTGCCTTCTCCGGGATGGAATATGTCAGCCCTGCTGCCAAAGCAGGTCACTCACCAGTGGCCCACAGAGATACGGCCTAGTAGCTGCTACTGCTAATGAAGAGTCTTTGGCAGCTGCCTTGGGGCCAGTGTTTCTGGAGCAGTTTCTGTGAGTTCCGCCCTGGGCGGTGACCACAGGCTCCTGGCAGCGTCTGTAGTGGGATTTGTAAATCCTCTCTGGTTAAGGACATTAAGCTCTGAGATGAAACGAGGAGACTTCGCTCTCCCACACTGAGCTAGGAGAACAACGGCCGAGTCTCCCAGGGCTCCTGCCTTGGTCACACCTGTTGGCTACAGTCCCAGGGGAGCTCGTGGCTCTCACACTGACCTTGCTGTGAGGATTTCCTGGCCCGTGGGCCTGGCTGTTCCTTGCTGCTCTCTCTGCGGCAGAGTGGGTGCCCCTGTGCCACTGACCCCTCGCCTGCCATTCTCCTGGGGGCTGACTTCCCTCCCTGCCAACCGTTCTCAGCCTGGGCTCAGAGATTCCCATGGTCTGTTCTTTCTCATGGGCATTTTCCTGCTGCCTCTTACTTGAGGGGCAGCGGGACTGGCAGGCTTGGGGGATGGGCACCGTGCCCTGCTAAGGTCTTCAGGACTCGATGGAGTCCTTGTGCCCTGAAAGGGCAACGGATAACGGCCACTGGGTGGCTCTGAGTGAGGGTCTTGTCTTTCACCCCTTGGCCCTCAGAGCAGGAGGCCGTGGCCTCCCTGGTCCTGTCACTGGGGCTGTGATAGTCCAAAGGGACGAAAACCGGCTCGGAGGAACCTTGGTTCGCGGGGCTCATGATCTGCGCCTGGCCAGGGTCTGGTGTGGCCCCTGGAAATGCAGCACGCTCTGGAGGTGAGTCCGGCGGCCTCACGCGGGGAGGTGGCAGGACGCTGAGGACTTGCAGCAAAGCCACCCCCATGCCCAGTGCTCCCCTAGAGATGTAGCCTCTACGTGTCTCGTCCTTTTCGCTCTGCTGGGGTGTAAACGTGGGCTGCCGGTCCGTGTGGGCTAGCACCTTCCTGCAGTGGGCTCGTCTGCCCATCGGCGCGAGGGAGCCAGCCCGTCCAGACGCCTCCCCACCCCGGCCTCTGGTTTTCCCTGTCAGTCATTCGTCTGGCTGCCCTCGCTGCCATTCCAGGCCTACCAACCAATTCAAACCTTCACCTTCTACAAAAGGGTGGAGCTGCCATCAGCCCCCTTGACACCTGTCTGCGGCTGGCACTCTCCCCACCAGTGGCAGTCACCGTCCCTGCCTTGCAGAGACCCTGCAGCCGTGGGCGTGCTGGGGAACTGGACTTCCTTTCGAAGGGCTGATGCCCTGCCCCTGGGGAGCCCCAGCCGCTCACCTAGGGAGTGAGTAGAGGCACCCTCCTGTTGGACTCAAAGTGCTGCACAGGATCTTTTCAGGGGGATTAAGGCGAAACGCCACATTGATGATGTAAGCAGAGTCAGGATGAGCTCTACCCTGACATCTGGTGGTGAGTTGTGGAAAGGGATGTCAGGGGCTAATCTTGTTTGCATGGACACACCCACCCTGCAAAGCATGATGGACCGCTTGCCCAAATGGTCACCTTGACTGCTGTGGGAGCCCCAGTTTCTCTGTTATTGGGGCAGGAAGAATAAAGTGTTGTTACCCTGGGATTATGTGAATCAAGGACAGTGGGCTTTTGTTATGATGAAGGGACTCGCCCTTAGCTAAGCAGCACTTGCTAGGCGAGGGACATGGATTCCAAAACCCAGTGAATTGAGAGAGGTTGGGGACAGGTATTTGTATCTGGTGGCATGGGCCTCTTCTGAGGGTCCTAAATGTCAATGGCACCTTCTTCTCTCTCTCCACTGTGGAATATCAGAGCTAATTTTGAGTTCCTTAGGAGTCTGTTCACAGGCTGCTGAGTTGGAATTACTCTGGACTAAGTGTGCAAATGAGCACGAAGGCTCCCCTAACTACAAGCTGAAATTGTTATGAGCTGAAATCACTGAGCACTGTGTTAAGTAGTGGGGGAGCCAGAAGATCTATTGCTGAGCGACTGGTGGAGCAGGACAGTTGGTGGGACAGCCGGAGTGGCTTGCAGGCCGGCTGACGGAGCGGAGCTGCTGGCGGAGCGGAGCAGTTGGCGGGACAGCCGGAGCGGCTTGCAGGCCGGCTGAACAGAGTGACTTGTGGGATGGCTGGCGGAGCAGAGCCGAGTGAAGCACCATGAAGGGACAGGGCAGTCAGCTTCGAGCCACATAAGGTGCCCCTTACCTCTCCCCTCCCCATTTCTACCCAGACTGGAGGGGGTGTAACACTCTGCAGATGAACTTTTGAACTCTGGGTCTGGACTTTTGGGTTGTTGGACTTTTGGGACTTTGGGTGATTTTTGGGGTTGATGGACTCAAGAACCAAAGGGAAAGGACATGGCCAATTTGCTGGGGTGGGTCATTGCTCACAGTTTGGTTTACAAATCCTAGATGTGGTGTTTCCCCAGCAAAAGGCCGCATTGTTTCTCTCTGTCATTAAAAGGTTTTTCTACACTCAGACTCTGTGCTTGCGAGAGGGGAAGTACTGCCTCTTAGAGGCGCCCAGGGGGGGTGATATATATTTGTCCCAGGTCACTGGGTGGGGGCTCGAGCCGGTTTTTGCATTGTGTTATTGGAATGGAACCGCTAGATACGGAACCCGGCCCTTGTTGCTGCCGACTCTGACTGGCAGAAGGGTTACAATTAGTAATACAGGTATCAGTCAATACTCTAGCATATGCATATGATCTATATATCGCACTCACGCACTCACACACACACACACACACACACACTCCGTCTTGCTGCTGTTACCAACTGGTTGCTCCCCTTAACGGCACTGGCCAGGTGAGTTAGTTGGGGGAGGGGTGGAGCCGGGCTTCTGCCGATCCGGATCGATGCTCCGATGGTGACAAGGCGAGAGCTGGGGTCCCTGCCAGACACCTCACTTCTATAGCAGCTTCCCTCTCATGAGAATCTATCCCAGATACAAACTGGGTTTGTGTCCGTTGGTCCTTTGTGCTGCTTCTTTCTGGGTGTGTCCCAAAGAAGGTGCCGGCTTCTAACCCCCAAGGCCGTCAGTATGTCGCTCTTCTTTACTGAGCCCACTTGACAAGTTGTATTGTCCTTGGGTCTGGCTCCCATCCCCTCCCCAACTGTTGCAGTGTCTGGAGGTGGGTGTCTTCCAAGCCTCACTCATTCACACCTCGTTCAGTCAACAGGGCAACTGATTACACAGTGGGGGGAAGATCTGATTCTACTCCTAGCAAACAGACACATGTTTCTTCTACTTTAAGTGGGTTCTAACCCACGAAAGCTTCTGCTGAAATAAATATGTTAGTCTCTAAGGTGCCACAAGTATTTCTTTCTTTCTTATTTTCTTTTCATCTGATACAAAGTTTTCTGTGTAGGGATCTAATACAAAGTTGTATGAAAATAGAGAGGCACAATGCCAAGTCATATGAAATACAAAATAACACAATGCAATGTCATAAAGATACTTAATACAAAATAACACAATGCAACATCATAAAGATTCATAGAGATACTTAATACAGAGATTTCTCTCTACACTCCCACCATCCCAGCTGGGCGCCATCTATAAACCAGCTGCTGCAGGAGCTTCTGTGGGACCTCCTAGACACCAGGCGCTCCCAGACCAGGGACATCACTGGGATGAGGGGAGGGATAGCTCAGTGGTTTGAGCATTGGCCTGCTAAACCCAGGGTTGTGAGTTCAGTCCTTGAGGGGGCCACTTAGGGATCTGGGGCAAAAATTGGGGATTGGTCCTGCTTTGAGCAGTGGGTTGGACTAGGTGACCTCCTAAGGTCCCTTCCAACCCTGAGATTCTATGATCACACAGCGCTAGGGTGCCCAGATGTCCCAATTTTATAGGGACAGTCCTGATATTTGGGGCTTTGTCTTATAGAGGCGCCTATTACCCCCCACTCCATGTCCCGATTTTTCACTCTTGCTGTCTGGTCACCCTACACAGCGGCCGGATTGTTCCTACGTTCCAGTTTTTCTGGTAGAGGGACCGTTCCCCCTCCTGCTCTGTTTGGCTGAATCACTCCTGTTAACAACCCTAACACCTGAGACACTTCCGTGTGTCGGGCGCGATGAGTCCTGGTGAGAAGCTCGAAGCAGAACTTCCAGGCCACTCGGCACCAAGCCCTCACTCACTGTCAAGTTACACGGAGAATGGCCGTGAGCAGGACCAGGTGATTATCGCTGAGGTGGATGGCGTAGCAGCGCCGCTCCCAGACCTAAGGAGCAGCTGAGATCTGTGCGCTGCCGGGGGGAGGCTGCACAGATACAGACCCACACACCCCCTGGGGTTTTCTGGGCCCACGACAGAGCTCGCTATAGCCAGACCCTGCTGAGTGGATGCAAGCCACCCCCCGCTCTCCTCGCCGCAGCCTGCAATGCCAGCCCTGCACGCCCCTGGCTTTGGGAGGGGGCCACGGCTGGTTTTGGACGTAGTTTGTCTAATGCACGTAACAGTCGCCGCGAAGGCAGCTTTGTGAAATCACACTGTCCCGAGGCTCCGTTTCCAGCGGGCGGGGGCTCAGCCATCTGGGCTCCACCGCATCCCCTGCTGCCCCTCGTACAAGCCCTGGGGTCTCCTCTTTTGAAGGGAGGCCTCAGTCATGGCCACCAGTGCTAGGGTGACCAGATGTCCCGATTTTATAGGGACAGTCCCGATTTTTGGGTCTCTTTCTTATCTAGGTTCCTATTACCCCCCACCCCCTGTCCCGATTTTTCACACGTGCTGTCTGGTCACCCTAGCCAGTGCCCAGAGCCCTGGAAGGGAGACGCCGGGTCAGCGTTTCTGCCTGTGCTCACCAGATGGAGCCATTCACTGGATTTCTCCACCTATTCCAGGGCTTGACACAGGCTCAGGCAAACTGTGCGGCCGGGTGTAGAGCTGGGAATCGGGTTCCTATCCTGTCCCCCCGCCACCCCCCGGGATACGCTCTGGTCCCTGGCACCAAAGCACCTTGGGCTGGAGTCCAGCACCCATCTGCCCTGGGCTCTGGATGTGCAATCAGGGAGCTGAAGGGAACTCTGGCACCCTGGCCTGTCTGTCCGTCCCTGGCCCTGCTACAGCTCCCGTCTCTGGCAGCCAGTAACACTGAGGCCAAGGGCCTGCTCCATGGAGTCACCTGGAGGGGACAGAGCCGGGAGCCCTCTGCCCCTCTCCTGGCAGGCCTGTGTCACCAGCAGCCCGGAGGCGGAGAGATGGTCACAGCAATAGCAGAGTCCACCGGCACCTTCGCTCCGGGCGGCACGCTGAGAAACTGACCGTCAAGGGAGCTAGGACCCGCCAGAGCCACCAGCTCAGCCGGCGATGCCGGAGGAGGAGGGGCCTTCGCGGCACTGAAGGGGGCAGGTTCATAGCGGGTGCCCACATGGGGACCAGGCAGCCCTTCCCCGAGCGCTTGCAAAGCGGCAGGCCCCCCGGCATGGCTGTGTCACCCAGGCCAGGGCAGCGGCCGAGCCTCCCCCCGGGGCACGGCTTTTCTGGGCCCAGCACAAAGGCCTGGCCAGCCAGCACGAAAGCCCATCGTGTGCTTTGGAGGCTCGCCGGGCCCCTCAGCGGCAGGGCCAGGGCGAAGCTCTCTGCCCATCCCGCAGCTCCAGGCTCCTCACCGCACCCCTCGCCACCTGCCTGGGCGTGGGCACCAGGAGGGAGTTAACCCTGTGACTGCCGCGTCGCGCCCCCCTGGCCCTGCGGAGCGGGGACTGCCCAGCCTCGTGGCTGTTCCACGCTGGGGACAGGTGAGAGCCCTGGGAGCCAGCACCTCGGCTAGCTGGCACTCAGCCTTCCGCTAATTCACCATTTCCTCTTGAAGCCTCTGCCTGGCTTGGCCGGCTGCCCAGCCACTTCCTTCTGCTCCCAACGGCTCTGAGCAGCCCATGTGACGGGGCTGGTTCCACCAAAGCCAGGGCCCCCTCTCTCTTCACACCCGGGTCAACAAACGGCTTGCACAACGCAGCTTCCGCCCATTCTGCAAAAACACACACTGACTGAACGGGGAGGGGGGAGGAGATCCGGGGTTCTGGGCGGGGGGAGATCTGGGATTCTGGGCGGGGGGAGATCCGGGGTTCTGGGCGGGGGGAGATCTGGGGTTCTGGGCGGGGGGAGGAGATCCGGGGTTCTGGGCGGGGGGAGATCCGGGGTTCTGGGCGGGGGGAGATCCGGGGTTCTGGGCGGGGGGGGAGATCCGGGGTTCTGGGCGGGGGGAGATCTGGGATTCTGGGCGGGGGGGGGAGATCCGGGGTTCTGGGCGGGGGGAGATCTGGGGTTCTGGGTGGGGGTGGGCACTTTCTGCAGGATTCTTCTTCCCCAGCAGTTGTCTGTCGTGGGACCGAGTGCCTGGGGGACTCTGCTTTTGGCTCATGTCTGGGATGTTCTACACGCTCCCTGGAGCTAGGCCATGGCTCCCAGGGGAGAGAGGCACAGGGTGTAAACACGCTGTGATGAAGAGGCTAGCGTGTCTGTGTCCTGTGTGTCATAGGCCCTGTACTAACTGTGATTCTCCTTTAGCTCAGGTGGGCAGGGGAAGCAGGGACTGAGTTCTGCCCCTGCCCCCTGGCTGGGCTGCTCCACAAGAGCAGCATTGCGACACTGGTGAGGCCCAGGTGACCACACGTTTGCTGCAACAGCAACAATCTCCCAGCGCAGTCGACACGGCCGGGCACAACAGCGCTGCCCTGCTGGAGCCGGCTCCGCCTCCCCCACCGCCGCACACTGCAGGGCTCTCTCCTGGCGAGCCGGAGGCAGAGGGGCCCCAGCCCTGCCTCTGCACCGAGTGCTGGGGGAAGCAAATACCTTGTAGCCTGGCTCTGCTGTCGGTTTTCAGGTGTTCATTTACGGCCTGCCTCGATGGCACCACATGCTGTGAAACCTGCAAGAGAAAGGGGGAGGAAAGCATTGGCATTGTGTCCCCCTGGCACACTGGGGCCTGCCCCTCTACCGACCTGTGGGGTGCAGAGAACATGCCGGGGAGCAGGCCCCACACGCCCGTCCGCTGCAGGGGCCCTCCACTCAGCTGAGTCTGCTCTGGCTCCCGGGGGCCTCTCAGTCACACCGGACATGCCGAGAGGAGCTTACCATGAGCATCGTTGACTTTCCTTCGAGGTCACTTTCATTAGCCAATTGCCACTATGTCCCTGCTCTGGGTGTCTGCCTGGTTGGCCCAGAGTGTCAGTCGCACCCAGCCCCTGAGTAGGGGAGGGCTTCGGGCTCCCCCGGATTTGTGGACTAGCCCCAATCCTGCTGGCCGATGGGTGAGGCGTGTTTCTTGGGTCCCAGTTTGTCTGCCCCTGCCCGCGCCCAGTCTGTCTGCCCCTGCCCTCGCCCAGTCTGTCTGCCCCTGCCCGCACCCAGTCTGTCTGCCCCTGCCCAGTCTGTCTGCCCCTGCCCTCGCCCAGTCTGTCTGCCCCTGCCCGCGCCCAGTCTGTCTGCCCCTGCCCGCGCCCAGTCTGTCTGCCCCTGCCCTCGCCCAGCCTGTCTGCCCCTGCCCGCGCCCAGTCTGTCTGCCCCTGCCCGCGCCCAGCCTGTCTGCCCCTGCCCTCGCCCAGCCTGTCTGCCCCTGCCCGCGCCCAGTCTGTCTGCCCCTGCCCTCGCCCAGTCTGTCTGCCCCTGCCCGCGCCCAGTCTGTCTGCTCCTGCCCTCGCCCAGTCTGTCTGCCCCTGCCCGCGCCCAGTCTGTCTGCTCCTGCCCTCGCCCAGTCTGTCTGCCCCTGCCCGCGCCCAGTCTGTCTGCCCCTGCCCGCGCCCAGCCTGTCTGCCCCTGCCCTCGCCCAGCCTGTCTGCCCCTGCCCGCGCCCAGCCTGTCTGCCCCTGCCCGCGCCCAGTCTGTCTTCCCCTGCCCGCGCCCAGTCTGTCTGCCCCTGCCCGCGCCCAGTCTGTCTGCTCCTGCCCTCGCCCAGTCTGTCTGCCCCTGCCCGCGCCCAGTCTGTCTGCTCCTGCCCTCGCCCAGTCTGTCTGCCCCTGCCCGCGCCCAGTCTGTCTGCCCCTGCCCGCGCCCAGTCTGTCTGCCCCTGCCCTCGCCCAGCCTGTCTGCCCCTGCCCTCGCCCAGCCTGTCTGCCCCTGCCCGCGCCCAGTCTGTCTGCCCCTGCCCGCGCCCAGCCTGTCTGCCCCTGCCCGCGCCCAGCCTGTCTGCCCCTGCCCTCGCCCAGTCTGTCTTCCCCTGCCCGCGCCCAGTCTGTCTTCCCCTGCCCGCGCCCAGTCTGTCTGCCCCTGCCCGCGCTCAGCCTGTCTGCCCCTGCCCGCGCCCAGCCTGTCTGCCCCTGCCCTCGCCCAGCCTGTCTGCCCCTGCCCTCGCCCAGCCTGTCTGCCCCTGCCCGCGCCCAGCCTGTCTTCCCCTGCCCGCGCCCAGTCTGTCTGCCCCTGCCCGCGCCCAGTCTGTCTTCCCCTGCCCGCGCCCAGTCTGTCTGCCCCTGCCCTCGCCCAGTCTGTCTGCCCCTGCCCGCGCCCAGTCTGTCTGCCCCTGCCCTCGCCCAGTCTGTCTGCCCCTGCCCGCGCCCAGTCTGTCTGCCCCTGCCCGCGCCCAGCCTGTCTGCCCCTGCCCTCGCCCAGCCTGTCTGCCCTTGCCCGCGCCCAGCCTGTCTGCCCCTGCCCGCGCCCAGTCTGTCTTCCCCTGCCCGCACCCAGCCTGTCTGCCCCTGCCCGCGCCCAGTCTGTCTGCCCCTGCCCGCGCCCAGTCTGTCTTCCCCTGCCCAGTCTGTCTTCCCCTGCCCGCGCCCAGTCTGTCTGCCCCTGCCCACGCCCAGCCTGTCTGCCCCTGCCCGCGCCCAGCCTGTCTGCCCCTGCCCGCGCCCAGCCTGTCTGCCCCTGCCCTCGCCCAGCCTGTCTGCCCCTGCCCGCGCCCAGCCTGTCTGCCCCTGCCCTCGCCCAGCCTGTCTGCCCCTGCCCTCGCCCAGTCTGTCTGCCCCTGCCCTCGCCCAGTCTGTCTGCCCCTGCCCGCGCCCAGTCTGTCTGCCCCTGCCCGCGCCCAGTCTGTCTGCCCCTGCCCTCGCCCAGTCTGTCTGCCCCTGCCCGCGCCCAGCCTGGCAGGGCTTGGGGGCCGGAGGCAGAGCTGGAGGTCGCTTCCTCCGATGTTTTATCGTCTCTGCAACTCTCTGCAGGTTTCACTACAGCTTGTATTTGATCGAAACCAGCAGTTACGCCCCATCTGCTCAGTATGTGTCCAACCGAGAACATTCCTGTCAGACAGGGGCAGATCCTCCATCGCTTGGCGGCTTCAGATCCAGCCTGGTGCCTTCCTGGAAGATGCTTTAGTCAAACTCAAGTTCTTGGGCTCAATATAGGAGTGACTCTTTGAAATGCCTCCACAGCAGAATTCACACCAGTGGGGACCTGGGCGGCACTTACGGCCCCCAAAAGGTGTCAGGCACTTGTCAGACTCCACCTGTCCGTGCTTAACCTCAGAGTGCTTCTGAGAGCTTAGGGGCTGCAGCTCCTTCCACCGCTGAGGGCTGGGGGCTCCTGGGGGTCAGATTTGCTGGTTTTCATTTACTGCTCGAGCACTCAGCAGAGCCGGGCCCAGAGTCGAGTGTCTGGGAGCCAAGGCATTGGTGCCTCCCGGCCTGTGCAAGACACCACCGTGTCCCCTGTCTCATACGCAGCCTGGTCCCTCCCCAGCCAAACCCTCATCCTCTCACTTCCACCCACACCCTCTGCTCCCGAGTCTCCCCACGCCCCAGCGCATGTTCCCCTCTAGCCCATCCCTGACAGGTGTGTCTCTAACCTGCTCGTAACAATCTCCAATGACGGAGATTCCACAACCGCCCTGGGCAATTGATTCCAGGGCTTCACCACCCGGAGAGTCAGGAAGTTTTTCCGAATGTCCAACCTAAACTTTCCTTGCTGCCTTTTAAGCCCATTGCTTCTTGTCCTAACCTCAGAGGTTAAGGAGAATAATTTTTCTCCTCCTTCTAATAAGCTTTTATGTACTTGAAACTGTTCTCATGTCCCCTCCTCAGTCTTCTCGTCTCCAGACTAAACAAACCTTTTTTTTCAATCTTCCCTCATTTTTGTTGCTCTTCTCTGGACTTTCTCCAGTTTGTCCACATCTCTCCTGACTGTGGCACCCAGAACTGGACACAACACTCCAGCTGAGGCCCAATCAGTGCTGAGTAGATTTACTCAGAATTTACAGAAGAATTACTTCTGGTGTTGTGCTTACAACACTCCTGCTAATACAGCCCAGAACGACTCATATTTAGCTTGTGATCCACTATGACCCCCAGATCCCTTTCCGCAGGACTCCTCCCTAGGCCGTCATTTCCCATTGTGTATGTGTGCGACTGATTGTTCCTTCCCAAGTGGAGCACTTTGCGTTTGTCCTTCTTGAATTTCATCCTATTGACTCCCGACCATTTCTCCCGTTTGTCCAGATCAGTTTGCATTTTAATCCTGTCCTCCAAAGCACTTGCAACCCCTCCCAGCGTGGTAGTGTCCGCAAACGTGATCAGTGTACAACTCTCTGTGCCATTAGCTAAATCATTGATGAAGATATTGAACAGAACCGGACCCAGAACCGATCTCTGCGGGACCCCACTCGTTCTGCCCTTCCAGCTGGACTCTGAACCACTGAGAACTACTCTCTGGGAAGGTTGTGTTGACTGACTTAACTGCTTCTCACCTCAGTTGCTAGGTTTGCATCCGTTGGTATCTGCAGACCAGCAACCTCCCCTGGGTTTTAATTCATCCTTCTTTGTGTCAGAATGAATTTAAACATTTCTGGGAAACCAGCCCAATGTTGCTAGACCCTGTTCTGCCCCAGCAGCATTCGCAGCACTGGGACCCCCCTGCAGACAGCCCACTGCTGCTGTTCACGCACGGCGTCCATTGGACCTGCTCTGAGCGTTCACACCTCCGGTGCTGCTGGCGTGAATGACCTGAGAGGTGTAAGTCACTCGCTTTCCGCACTTTCATTTTTCCAGAAGAGACGCAGTGGAGACACTTTTCATGGGGTCCCAGTGACTTAATCAAAAAGCAAACTTTTACAGTGCCGCTGCCGGTCTGGCTTTGAAGTTACAACGCGGGTGTCAGTGTCTGCGGAGAGATGACAGAGCCTGGCACTGGTTGGGGACAGGTCTCTGTACCTGGTGGTATGGGCCCCTTCTGAGGGCCTTAGACACCACCTTTCCCCCCTCCTCTCTCCACTGTGTAACATCAGAGCTAACTTTGATTCCATCAGGAGTCTGGTTACAGGCTGCAGAGCCGAATTCTCTTTGGGCCAATGGTGCACCGAGCTGAAATCCCCACAGAGCTACAGTTACTGGCAATTCCTAAGTCAGGGTGCTGAGAGAGGCTGGGGTTGATTTGTAACACGCTGGGGTGCTGGGTGGCTTTGATTGGCTGGTGCTCGGGACAGGTGAGTTATGCAGGTCACTGGGCGTGGGGTCTAATACGCCCTGCTCACTGAGTCCGAGACCAGCCTGTATTGCATGGGAACGCAGGTGTGCAGGGCGTTTCCGAGCACTTTAGAAAATGGGACGTTTTCATTACGGGTCGGAAGGAATTAGCAGAGTGGGTGAGAAGTGCAGCCCAGGCAGCGAACGCGGCTCAGGGAGTGATTTCGGGGGGCAGCCAGGGGCTGCCCTGTGGGCAAGGGGACCTGCCAAAGGAACGGACATGGACTGGGGCCCCTTTTTATTACCACCGTCTCTCTGGAAAATTCTTCTTTGCTTCTAAAGTGTTTTCGCGGCTTGTGTTTCCTTTAGCAATTTGGGTCCTGTCTCGCCTGGCTTTCCTGGCAGGCTCCATGGGCGACTGCAGAACGGGCAGGTCTGTGGCAGCGTGGATGCCGAAGCAGTGACCCTGGTTAGGTGGGCAAGGGGTAAGTGAAACGCTTTGCCGTGCTCGGCGTTCTCTTCGGCTTTGTCACCCGCCGTTTAACTCAAATCCCAGCAAACCTGCCGGTGCTGACGGCACAGGGCTGTCCCCCTTCAGTGAGCAGGGGCGGATTAGGATTTATTGGCACCCTGGGCACAAAGAACATTTGGATCCCCCGACACCCTGAAGCCCCCAGATTGTCCGGGGCCCTTGGGCACAGGCCCTGTGTGCCCATGCGTTAATCCGCCACTGTCTGTGAGGGGTGAGAGGATCAGCTCCCTTCCCCAAGAACCTCCTGGGACTGGGAGACCAGGATCCACATTCCAGATATTTCTAGGACGTATGAGGACAGAGAGAGGCTGTCCGAAGCTGGGGGGTGGCTTTCCCATGGAGACAGGCCCCGGGGATGCGGGATCGGTCATGGCAGGCCATGCAGCTCTCTGCAGGGAGCTCACTGCAGCCAGCAGGCTGGGACCTGTGGTCTCTCCCGGCTACACTGCTCAGGTGTAGGATGCAGCTGGCTCCTCACTGCAGCCAGGGCCAGCTCTAACTTTTTTGCCGCCCCAAGGTTGACACAGAGTGTCAGTCACACCCAGCCCCTGATTTGTGGACTAGCCCCAATCTATCCCCTAATCCTGCTGGCCGATGGGTGAGGCGTGTTTCTCGGGTCCCAGTCTGTCTGCCCCTGCCCGCGCCCAGCCAAGTGCCGCCCCGCCGAAACAAATGCCCCCCCAGCACCGCCCCGCTGAAACACCCCCCCCGAGTGCCACCCCCCCGAAACAACCCCCCCGAGTGCCGCCCCGCTGAAACACCCCCCCCGAGTGCCACCCCCCCCGAAACAACCCCCCCGAGTGCCGCCCCGCTGAAACACCCCCCCCGAGTGCCACCCCCCCCGAAACAACCCCCCCGAGTGCCGCCCCGCCTAAACAAAAACAAAAAAACCCCGAGCGCCGCCCTGCCAAAGTAAAAAAAACCCCAACCAACCCCCAAGCGCCGCCCCAAGATTGGCCGCCCCTTAGAAGGTGCCGCCCCAAGCACGTGCTTGGGCGGCTGGTGCCTGGAGCCGGCCCTGAGTGCAGCTGAGCTGGAGCCCCGTGTGGAAGGGGCTCCCCATAGATCCGCTTCCCAGACAGTGGCTTGGAAATGGACCCCCTGTCACGGAGTGTGGGGGAGTCAGGTCCTGCACCCCTCTTCCCAGGATTCAATGTGACTCTCAGCCAGCCAGTAGAACAGAAGGTTTATTAGGGTTGTCAGGAAAGAGTCCATACAGAGCTTGTAAGTATGACCAGGACCCCTCTGCTGGGCCTTCTGGGGGGGCAGGGAGCTTAGACCCCAGCCTGGGGCTCCCTGCGTTTCACCACCCAGCTTCGAACTGAAACCAAAAAACCAAAAACCCCTAGCAGCCTCTCTTCCCCTCCCCCGGGGCCCCTCCTCTAGCCTGTCCATTCTCCCAGCCAAAGGTGTCACCTCCCAACCCCCGTCCTGGCTCATGTTACAGCCTCAGGTAAAGTCTCGCATTCCCGATGCAGCCTCCCAGGTCAGATCCATCTCGCTCTCTGCTCCGTCACATCTCTCCCCCCTTCGAGACTGAACTGAGCGGGGTCACTCTGACCAGTGGCCTGGGGAAGTTCAGGGCCCCCTCTCCGGGACAACGCATCCGCTATCAGGTTGGCACTTCCCTTCACATGGACCACGTCCATGTCGTAATCCTGCAGGAGCAGGCTCCACCTCAGGAGCTTGGCGTTGGCCCCTTTCATCTGGTGTAGCCAGGTCAGGGGCGAGTGGTCGGTGTACACGGTGAAGTGTCGCCCGAATAGATACGGCTCTAGTTTCTTGAGGGCCCACACCATGGCCAGGCATTCCTTCTCGATGGCCGCATAATTCTGCTCTCGGGGTAGCAGCTTCTTGCTTAAATACACGATGGGGTGTCTCTGCCCCGTTTCATCCTCCTGCATTAACACCGCCCCCAGTCCCATGTCTGAGGCGTCGGTGAACACCAGAAAGGGCTTGTCAAAGTCTGGGTTTGCCAGAACCGGGCCCCTGATCAAAGCCTCCTTCAGTGCACAGAGAGCCCTCTGGCACTCCTCGGTCCAGACCACCCTGTCTGGCTTTCCCTTCTTGCATAGCTCAGTGATGGGGGTGGCTATGGCGCTAAAGTGGGGCACAAATCTTCGATAGTACCCCGCCATCCCAATAAAGGCCTGGACCTGCTTCTTAGTTTGTGGAGCGGGCCAGTCCCGGATCACCTCCACCTTGGCTGGTTCTGGCTTTAGGTGGCCGCTCCCCACCCGGTGTCCCAGGTAGGACACTTCAGCCATCCCCACCTTGCACTTCTCCGCTTTTACGGTCAGCCCAGCCTCCCGGAGTCGGTCCAGCACTTGTTTAACTTGGGACACATGGTCCTCCCAGGTCTGGCTAAAGACACAGATGTCATCGATATACGCCACAGCGAAGCTCTCCATCCCCTTCAGTAGCTGATCCACCAGGCGCTGGAAGGTGGCTGGCGCTCCCTTGAGGCCGAAAGGCAGGGTCAGGAACTTGTAGAGCCCCAGAGGGGTAATGAAGGCAGATTTCAGCTGGGCATCTGCATCCAGTGGCACTTGCCAGTAGCCCTTTGTAAGATCCATGGTGGTAAGGTACCGAGCCCCTCCCAGCTTGTCTAGGAGCTTGTCCGGCCGGGGCATGGGGTAGGCATCAGATACAGTGATGGCATTGAGCTTCCGATAGTCCACACAGAACCGGATCGACCCATCCTTTTTGGGGACCAGCACCACCGGCGAGGCCCAAGGGCTGGACGACGGCTGGATCACCCCCAAAGCCAGCATGTCCTTGACCTCTCTTTCCAGGTCCCGAGCTGTCTTCCCTGTGACTCGGAAGGGGGAGCATCTTATAGGTTGGTGCGCTCCTGTCTGCACCCGGTGGACAGTCAGATTAGTGCGACCCGGCTGGTTGGAAAACAGCTGTTGGTACCGATGCAGCACCCCTCTGATCTCAGCTTGCTGGGCAGGGGTTAGCTGATCAGAGAGGGGGATCGTTTCTTGGGAGGAGCCAGCTCCTGTCTCAGGGAATAGATCTACTAGAGGGTCACTTCCCTGCTCCTCCCAATGTCCACACACGGCCAGCACCACATTCCCCCTGTCATAATATGGCTTCATCATATTGACATGGTACACCCGGCAGTGGTGTGCCCGGTTAGACAGCTCCACCACATAATTTACCTCATTTAGCTGCTTGACAACCTTGAAAGGGCCTTCCCAAGCGGCCTGCAGCTTGTTTTTCCTCACGGGAATGAGAACCATCACCTGATCCCCCGTGGCGTAGGCGCGGGCCCGCGCCGTGCGGTCATACCAGACCTTTTGCTTCCTCTGGGCTCTGGCCAGATTTCCCTTGGCCAGGCCCATGAGCTCAGTAAGTCTCTCTCGGAAGGTCAGGACATACTCCACCACTGACTCTCCCTCGGGGGCCGCCTCCCCCTCCCATTCGTCTCTCATCAGGTCCAGGGGCCCCCGTACCCTCCTGCCGTATAACAGTTCGAAGGGCGAGAATCCGGTAGACTCCTGGGGCACTTCCCTGTACGCGAACAGCAGGTGCGGTAGGTATTTGTCCCAGTCTTGCGGGTGCTGGTTCATAAAGGTTTTCAGCATCATCTTTAGCGTCCCATTGAACCTCTCCACCAGCCCATTGGACTGGGGGTGATATGCTGAGGCCCAGCTGTGCCGGACCCCACATTTTTCCCACAAGCACCGGAGCAGGGCCGACATGAAGTTGGACCCTTGGTCTGTCAGGACTTCCTTGGGGAACCCCACTCGGCTGAAAATGGTCAGCAGCGCATCCGCCACGGTGTCTGCTTCAATGGAGGATAAGGGCACCGCCTCGGGGTAACGGGTGGCGAAATCTACCACCACCAGAATGTATTTCTTCCCCGACCGGGTTGTCTTGCTGAGAGGCCCCACTATGTCCATGGCCACCTTCTGGAAGGGCTCCTCTATGATGGGCAAAGGCCTCAAAGCCGCTTTCCACTTGTCCCGGGCCTTCCCCACCCGCTGGCAGGGGTCACAGGACCGGCAGTACTGATGGACAGTTGTAAAGACCCCAGGCCAGTAAAAGTTCTGTAGCAGCCTCTGCCTGGTGCGCCGGATTCCCTGGTGCCCTGCGAGAGGGATGTCGTGGGCCAGGTACAGTAGCTTGCGGCGATACTTCTGGGGGACCACCAGCTGCCTCCTGATCCCCCACGTCTCCATCTCACCGGGGGGAGCCCATTCCCGGTACAGGAACCCCTTCTCCCACAGGAACCTCTCCTGGCAACCTCTCCACATGGTCCGCACCTCCCTGCGGTCGGCCAGGTCCCTGAGCTTCCGCAAGGAGGGATCTCTCTGTAACTCGGCCTGGAACTCAGCCGCTGGGGAAGGAATGGGAACCTGTTCCCTCGTGCTGTCTGTGTCTGAGGCCGCAGCCTCTCTGCGCCTGGTCCTGGGGTACTCCCTCCCCACTGGGCCAGGGTCTTGTGCCCCGTGCAAGGCACCCTCTCCGAGGCCCGGGCGTAGCGCCCCTTGCCGGCTCTGGCTACGGGTCACGACCAGGGTGTCCCGGGACTCACTGGGCCAGTCTTCTAGGTCCCCCCCCATCAGTACCTCAGTGGGCAAATGCTGGTGCACCCCAATGTCCTTGGGGCCCTCCTTGGCCCCCCATTTCAGGTGTACCCTTGCCACAGGTACCTTGAACGGGGTCCCGCCCACCCCTGTTAGGGTCAGGTAGGTGTTGGGTACCACCCGATCTGGGGCCACCACTTCGGGCCGGGCCAGCGTCACCTCCGCGCCCGTATCCCAGTATCCAGTGACCTTCCTCCCATCTATCTCCAGGGGAACAAGGCACTCTCTCCGAAGGGACAGCCCCGCGGCCACCCTATAAACCGAGAACCCTGAGTCCGGGGCATCCAGCCCCCCCGAGGAGCTGGTCTGGGGCCTTCCTCCCTCCGGAGCTGTTGATAAGCTGCCAGCCCCCCTCTTCTGGGCTGTCGGCCCCTCGTCCGGCTGGGTCCCTACCCAGTTAACCCGGTGTGGGTTTGGTCTGCTCAGTCTGTCTCTGATCTTGGGGCATTGGGACCGTAAGTGGCCCCTCTGGCCACAGTGATAGCAGCTCATGTCCCGTTGGTCCCCTCGAGCAGGTCGGTTGGTTCTGGTGTCGGAGGTTCCCCTCGGGAGGGGGTTCTCCCTATTTCCCCTTTGGTGGGTCCCGTGGTGACTCTCTTGCTGCCTCAGGGTGGGCCTGCTCCTTTGGGATTCCTCCCTGCCACCCCTTGACCGACTGTTCATGAACTGGTCGGCCAGCCGCCCTGCGTGCTGCGGGCTCCCTGGATTTTTGTCCATCAACCATACCTTCAGGTCTGATGGGCACAGTTCATACAGTTGTTCCAGTACGAATAGTTCGAGCAGGTCCTCCATAGTTTGGGCCCCAGCGGTCCACTTGCGGGCATATCCATGTATCCGGTTGGCCAGTTGTAGGTACGTGATCTCAGGGGTTTTTCGCTGATCCCGGAACCTTTGACGGTACATCTCGGGAGTCAGCCCAAGCTCGCAGAGCAGGGCCTTTTTGAACAGTTCATAGTCCCCAGTCTCCGTCTCTTTCATTCGGCCGTACACGTCCAGGCTTGCAGGGTCTAGTAAGGGGGTGAGATACTGGATCTTGTCTGCAGGGTCAACCTTGTGCAACCTGCAGGCATTCTCAAAGGCCGCCAGGAAGCTGTCTATGTCTTCCCCTTCCTTACGCCGGGCCAGGAAGTTACGATCAAACTTCCCTGTAGCCTTGGGTTCCCCCTCACTCACTGCAGCCGGGGCCTCACTGCTCCTCAGTCTGGCCAGCTCCAGCTCATGCTGGCGTTGTTTCTCCTTCTCCTGCACCTCATGCTGACGTTGTTTTTCCTTCTCCTCCAGCTCACGCTGGCGTTGTTTCTCCTCGTGCTGACGTTGTTTTTCCCGTTCTTCCCGCTCCTCCTTCAGTTCCTGCTGTCTCAACTCGAGCTCTTTCAGTTTTATCTCCCTCTCCCAATCCAGCCGCCTCCACTGCTGGGATGGGGAGCTCCTCCGGGAAGATCCCCTGCTGGCCGCCAGGGTCAAGGTGGCCTCGGTATTTGCTGGGCTTTCCCCAACCTCTCCCCTGTGCAGAGGTGAGAGGGGTCTTGGGATGTCCTCGGCAGCAGTCTGACCCCTCCCAGCCAGGTCAGGCCCTGGGGCCCATGCTGCGTCTGTCGGGCGGCTTCCCCCAGGGGCAGGGATCGGGTCGTCCAGCGATCCTTCTCCTCCAGCTGTGCAATCAGCTGGCCTTTGGTGGACTTCCCAACGCGCAGCCCCCTCTGCCTGCACAGCTCCACCAGGTCGTTCTTACGGCGCTTAGCATACATCTTCCTGCTGGCCACTCACAGGCCTGTGCGGTCTTGGCCCCCACGGCTTCCAGGAGGAACCCCTAGTGTGCCAGCCCTTCTCACTGGTCACACCCCTCAGGGTTAAGCGTAACTCCTCCGCCCCCCAAAACCGCTTCTCTCTGCCTCTTCAGCAACCTGCTCCCTGTCAATCCCCCTTCGTTGTACTGCTCTCCAGTCACTTACTGCAGGAAGTGCCGTTCATGGGGTGCAGAAGATCCCACCTCTGCCACCAGTTGTCACGGAGTGTGGGGGAGTCAGGTCCTGCACCCCTCTTCCCAGGATTCAATGTGACTCTCAGCCAGCCAGTAGAACAGAAGGTTTATTAGGGTTGTCAGGAAAGAGTCCATACAGAGCTTGTAAGTATGACCAGGACCCCTCTGCTGGGCCTTCTGGGGGGGCAGGGAGCTTAGACCCCAGCTCTGGGGCTCCCTGCGTTTCACCACCCAGCTTCGAACTGAAACCAAAAAACCAAAAACCCCTAGCAGCCTCTCTTCCCCTCCCCCGGGGCCCCTCCTCTAGCCTGTCCATTCTCCCAGCCAAAGGTGTCACCTCCCAACCCCCGTCCTGGCTCATGTTACAGCCTCAGGTAAAGTCTCGCATTCCCGATGCAGCCTCCCAGGTCAGATCCATCTCGCTCTCTACCCCGTCACACCCCCCCCCCCAGCATTTTCAGAGACGTGGTTTTGCTACATTGAAGCACATTCCCCCTTTGCGGGAGGGGGGGGGAGGAAGAGGTAACACCATGGGCTTGCCGGGGGTGGGTGTGTAATGCCGTGGGGGGGGGGGAGGAGGGTAACACCATGGGCTTGCTGGGGGGGGGGAGAGGATAATGATATGGGGGGGAAGGAGGGTAACACCATGGGCTTGCTGGGGGGGGGGTAATGCCGGGGGGGAGGGGTAATGATATGGGGGGGAAGGAGGGTAAAACCATGGGCTTGCTGGGGGGGGGGGTAATGCCGGGGGGGAGGGGTAATGATATGGGGGGAAAGGAGGGTAACACCATGGGCTTGCTGGGGGGGGGTAATGCCGGGGGGGAGGGGTAATGATATGGGGGGGAAGGAGGGTAACACCATGGGCTTGCCGGGGGGGGGGGGGGGGAGAGGATAATACCATGGGCTTGCCGGGGGTGGGTGTGTAATGCCGTGGGGGGGGGGGGAGGGTAACACCATGGGCTTGCTGGGGGGGGGGGGAGAGGATAATGATATGGGGGGGAAGGAGGGTAACACCATGGGCTTGCTGGGGGGGGGGTAATGCCGGGGGGGAGGGGTAATGATATGGGGGGGAAGGAGGGTAAAACCATGGGCTTGCTGGGGGGGGGTGGGTAATGCCGGGGGGGAGGGGTAATGATATGGGGGGAAAGGAGGGTAACACCATGGGCTTGCTGGGGGGGGGGGTAATGCCGGGGGGGAGGGGTAATGATATGGGGGGAAAGGAGGGTAACACCATGGGCTTGCTGGGGGGGGGGGGTAATGCCGGGGGGGAGGGGTAATGATATGGGGGGAAAGGAGGGTAACACCATGGGCTTGCTGGGGGGGGGGTAATGCCGGGGGGGAGGGGTAATGATATGGGGGGGAAGGAGGGTAACACCATGGGCTTGCTGGGGGGGGGTAATGCCGGGGGGGAGGGGTAATGATATGGGGGGGGAAGGAGGGTAACACCATGGGCTTGCCGGCGGGGGGGAGAGGATAATGCCATGGGCTTGCGGGGGCTGCAATCTTAGAGCGGCCCTTTCGCGGTACAGTGTGTTACGATCCCCCGCCCCCGCCAGAAAAACAAGCCACGCCCCCTGTGTAAATCGGGACGCGGGGGCGGGGTCATACGCGTCATGCCGCCCGTGGGCGTGTCCCAGCCCCCGCCCGGTATATAAGGCCGATGCGCCGGGACTGCAGCAGGCGAAGCTTCTCACCGAGACCTCGTCGCGCAGACTCACGTGAGATCCCGGCCACTGCTGCGTCATGGTGAGTGCGGGGCCCCCAGAGCGCTCGGGGCCCCCGGCTCTGCGCGGAACCCAGGAGTCCGGGGCTGGCCCCGCCGCGCGCCCGGGCGTCTCCTGCCCGGGATCCGCTGCGGGACTCCGCGTCCCTCGGCCCCCGCGCAGTGCCCGGCTCCGTGCGCCCCAGCCCGGTGCGCTCCGCCGCGGGGCCGTGTCCGGGGCTCGCTTGCGGGGCCCGGCGGGAGCCGCGGCTGCCCCGCGGGGGGCCTGAGCGGGCTCGGGCCGGGAAGCCTGGGGAAGGGCCCCGGCCGGGGGCAGGGCCCCGGCCCCTCCAGCGCCCTCCTCCCCTCGGAGCAGGGATGGGCCGGGCGAGGGCGACCTTGCCCAGCGCGGCGAGGGCAGCCCCGCGTGCGCGGATCCCGCGGCCAAGCTCCGTGCTCGCTCCGGACGGGCAGGGGCAGCTGCACGGGGCGTGGGGGGGCGGTGTTGGCACCCGGCCGGGCTAGGGAAGGACACGAGGGTGCCGGGGGCTGCGGGCGGGGGCTGGCGGGCGGGGGGGTATTAATAGGCGCGGGGCGCGGCTGGACACGGCTCTACCGGGCGATCCGAGCCGGGGGCGGGGGGGGTCTATTGGGTGTTCCGGGGGGGGGGCGCCCGCCCGCCCCGCTCCCTGCCAGGGGCTGAGCCTGTTTTCCCGCCTCGTGGCTAGGCCGCGGCCTGGGCCTGGGAGCGCAGGTGGGGCCTGGCACCTGCCGAGGAGGCTGCAGCGCCGCCGCCCCCCCCCCCCCCCCCCCCCCCGGGCACCGTGCCCCGCCGCTGCGCCCCTGCCCGGGAGCCCTTCGCGGGTGCGTGAGGGCGGCGAGACCCCCCCCGCCCCCCCAGGGGCTCACCCCGCCCCAGGCCCCCAAAGCCGGGTCTCCCCGCTGCCGGGGGGCGCTGGGCTGCAGGGGCCCCGCCCTGGCCGCAGGGGCTGCTCGGGGGCGGGGGGTTTCCTGCCCTGGCCCCCCGGCGCGGATGGCGGGAGCGGGTGTCTGGCTGGCGGTGACGGAGGCCGGCGGGTGGGGCCGCTGGTGTCACAATCCTCGCTGGTTGGTCCGTGTGGGTTCAAATTTCTGCTGCGTAGCGGAGCTGAGCCTCCCCCCGGGGCGGGGGGGCCGGCGATGGTGTCACCGGCGCTGGCCCGGGCTGGCGAATGGCCCCAGCTCGGTCCTGACCCCCGGCCCCCCAGGGTCACCCCCGCCCTGCGGGGAGCCGCTCCGGGGCAGAGCCGGATCCTGGGACTGTGAGGTGGGGGGGCTCCGTGTGGGTCCATCCAGCCCCGAGGGGACCCGGCGGGTGCAGCAGAACCGGCCCCCGGCTGCCGTCCGAGGAGGGGAACCGGACGGCTCGATGCGGTGGGGGCGGCTGATGGGCGTTTCCTCCTTGTAGCTTCCCTGTGAACCTCTGGAGTTGGGGGCTAATTCCCGGGGGGGGGGGGGGGGGTCGTTGGCTGGCACCTCGGGCTGCGGCAGGAATCCGGGCTCCCATCCCAGCCCTGCCCGGGGTCCCGGAGCATGTGGCTGAGACCCTGAGGGCTGGGACCGGCTTGTGCCCCCTCCCCAGGGGCTCCATGGCTGGTACAGTCCCTTGCTTGTGGGTGGGGGAGGGCCTGAGTGACCAGAGGCCTTGCAGGCCTGGGGGGGGGTTAGAGGTGCTGAGGGGGAAGAGCCCTAGGAAAGGGTGGGGTGTCATCATCCCCCCCCCCCCCCCCCCCCGCATGTCCCTGCCACCAGCGCCCACCCGGCTCTGTGCTGTTGTGTGCACCACTGAGCCTGCTCCCTCTGTCGTGCCCTCCCCACAGCCCTCCAGGGGGGCACGGCTCTGGGCGGAGGGGCCTTACTGCCCTGGCAGGCACTGGGCCCCTGCCCTGCCCCCCGCTCTGCTGAGGCCCCTCGGCCCCGGCCAGCCCTGCCCGCTGCTGGGTTCCCGTGGGAGCAGCGAGGGTGGGACTGGGGCTCATGCGTTAGGTATGTGCTTGTCGGCTCAGCACCTGCCTGACGCTGCAGCCCAGCTCCTCCCCTCTTGCTGCAGCCAGCGGCTGGGCTCTGCGGCATCGGATGGGAGCCAGCGCTCCGCCCAGGGACAGCCAGGCCTCCGACCTGACCCCGGGGGGTCCAGGCAGCACAGCGAGGGGGCTGTGTCCGAGGGGGATGGGCACCACCTAGGAGTTCAATCCCGGCTGTGCCCCCCCTTGGGGGACTCCTGCCCCCGCCCTGGGCTGCCCTGGCGTTTGCTTGATGCCTGGCCTTGGCTCTGAAGGTGGGAAGTGCCCAGCCGGGTCCCTGTGGCTGGGAACTGCCACAAGCTCCGCGGCAGCTTCTCCAGGTGGCCAGCATGGCCGGGGGTTGTATCAGCAGGGTGTGGCAGACACATCCTCACGTGTGTAACTGCTGCTAGATCTAGGGCAGGGCCAGCTGGGGGGGGGGGGCACTGCTGTGCTCCTCCCCCACACCTGCAGTCTGCTGAGCTGGGGGGGCGGGGGGGGGGGGGGATGCAGCGTGGCAGCTGCCCTGGTTTCCTGTGCTGCACACACCTGGCCTCTGCAGTGCTGGGCACCGGGTCGGCTGCCCGTTCTCCCCAGGGAAATGGCATTTCTGCTTGAGAATCCTGGGCCCCTCTGCTGTGGGCTGGGGTTTGGGGGCTGCCCCAGGGGGCTGGGGGAGGTCTCTTCTCCAGCTGTGCCGACCGGCAGGCACGAAGGTCCCGGGCTGTCTGGCAGCCCTCACTCAGCGGAGGCTGGCTGCTGTGATTTCCCCCAGGAGTGTGGGGGAGGCATGGGCCCCACCTTGCCCCCAATGCTGGCATGGGGCCCTGGGTCCACTGGCCTGGAGAGGTACCTCAATGGCCCTTCTCTCTCTGCAGCGTGAATGTATCTCAGTCCATGTCGGCCAGGCGGGTGTCCAGATGGGCAACACCTGCTGGGAGCTGTACTGCCTGGAGCACGGGATCCAGCCCGACGGGCAGATGCCCAGCGAGAAGACCATCGGGGGAGGGGACGACTCCTTTACCACCTTCTTCTGTGAGACGGGTGCCGGGAAGCACGTCCCCAGGGCCATCTTCGTGGACCTGGAACCCACCGTGATCGGTGAGCGAAGGAGCCTGCGCGTGGTAGAGGGGAGCCCTGCTCGCTAGGCCCCCAGCCAGAGCCCGGTCTGCCCCTTGGACTGGCATGCACAGCCGCTGGCTAGTGCGGCTGCGGTCACTCCTGCCCCCTGGGCAGCGCTTGCCCGGCCCTCGCTCTGTGCCAGGCCCTTCCGCCTGGACTGGCCTTTCCCCGCCACTGGGGAGTGCTGAGATGAGAGGTGCTGTGTACGCTGATGCTCGTTATCCATGGCACAGGCTTGGTGCCCAGAGAAACCTACCCAACGGGCAGCACCCCGGCACTGCTCTGAACTAGCCTCGACTCCCTCCGGGCAGCGGGCCCCACTTCCTGGGGCTGGCAAAATGCTGGGCTCCTGCACCGTCTGCCGCACCCTGACCGCTTCCCCAGGGACGGCCATGGGGCAGGCTGTGCCCCTGGCCTGCCATCCTCCACCCCCTCCGTCTAGCGGGCCAGCTCCGCGCACCAGCCTCCGCCAATGTCCGCGGGGTGCACACGGGACGTTCAGAGGGGGTGAGCAGCAGCCCCAGGCTGCCCGGGGCAGGAGCCAGGGCTGTGCAGTACTGGGGGTGGGGTGCAGACCAGGTCTCTTAGGTGAGGGGGCGGGGACCATGACTGGAAAGCTTTTGTGCACCACTGGCCCCGAGTCATGTCCCACACCCGTCCTTCCATCTCTTCCAGACGAGATTCGGACCGGCATCTACCGCCAGCTCTTCCACCCAGAGCAGCTCATCACCGGCAAGGAAGATGCTGCCAATAACTATGCCCGCGGGCACTACACCATCGGCAAGGAGATCATCGACCAAGTGCTGGACAGGATCCGGAAGCTGGTACGCAGCCTGTCCCAGGGGATGGGGATGGGGGCTGGGCTCTGCCCAGCCAAGGAGCTGCCAAGAGGGCTCCAGTGTCCCGCTGGAAGTCCCGACACAACATGGCTAAACGTGCTCTTACCCGGGGAGCCCTTGGGAGCTGGCTGCACTTGGCAAGGGGTCTGGGAGCTGGAGGGCTCCCTCCTGGTATGGGGGTGTGACTGGGACTTGTTCTTCCCGTGGGCTGGGTGTGCTGGCCAGGGAAATGGTGGGGGTCTCCCTTGGCTGGTTCTCGACCTCGATCCTTCTTGGTGTGTCTGTGCTGCAGCCTGGACTGGCTGGTACTTGGTCTAATGAGCTCTGATCTTTGTTCTTCCCACAGGCCGACCAGTGCACCGGGCTCCAGGGCTTCCTGGTCTTCCACAGCTTCGGGGGCGGCACCGGCTCTGGATTCACCTCCCTGCTGATGGAGCGTCTCTCCGTTGACTATGGCAAGAAGTCTAAGCTGGAGTTCGCCATCTACCCCGCGCCTCAGGTCTCCACCGCGGTGGTGGAGCCCTACAACTCCATCCTGACGACCCACACCACCCTGGAGCACTCGGACTGCGCCTTCATGGTGGACAACGAGGCCATCTACGACATCTGCCGCAGGAACCTGGACATCGAGCGCCCCACCTACACCAACCTCAACCGCCTTATTAGCCAGATCGTGTCCTCCATCACCGCCTCCCTCCGATTCGATGGTGCCCTCAACGTGGATCTGACAGAGTTCCAGACCAACCTGGTGCCCTACCCCCGAATCCACTTCCCGCTGGCCACCTACGCCCCCGTCATCTCTGCAGAGAAGGCCTATCATGAGCAGCTCTCTGTGGCTGAGATCACAAACTCTTGCTTTGAGCCAGCCAACCAGATGGTGAAGTGTGACCCTCGCCACGGGAAATACATGGCCTGCTGTCTCTTGTACCGCGGTGACGTGGTGCCCAAAGACGTCAATGCTGCTATTGCCGCCATCAAAACCAAGCGCAGCATCCAGTTCGTAGACTGGTGCCCAACTGGCTTCAAGGTTGGTATCAACTACCAGCCTCCAACTGCGGTTCCCGGCGGTGACCTGGCCAAGGTGCAGCGGGCCGTGTGCATGCTGAGCAACACCACGGCCATTGCCGAGGCCTGGGCCCGGCTGGACCACAAGTTTGACCTGATGTACGCCAAGCGGGCCTTCGTGCACTGGTACGTGGGCGAGGGCATGGAGGAGGGGGAGTTCTCAGAGGCCCGGGAGGACATGGCGGCCCTGGAGAAGGATTACGAGGAGGTGGGCCTTGACTCCTATGAGGATGAAGAGGAGGGAGAGGAGTACTGAGGTGCTGGCTGAAGGACTTTCATGTTGTTGTTGTTCTCACTGCAAAATCCTTTAAACAATAAACAGTTTCCTTGGTCTTGAACCCGAACCCAGGGCTGTGGCTGTTTCTTGCCAGGGGCAGGGCTGGGTGACAGAGCTGGGGCAGTCCTAGGCCCCCTCAGCGGTACGGTGCTGGCACTGAGCTCGTTACAGCTCGGGGGGGGGGGGGGGCGCAGGAGTGGGGTTGTAAGACCTTCTGGGCAGCGTAGTAGCATGGGGCAACCCACTGTGCTGAGGGCCCCACACCAGCTACCAGGCCCTAGCTGGGGCTGTGGGTGAGTGGTGGCGGCTAAGCCCTAGGCCTGACCAGGGGCCCAGTGTGGCTCGGGCTCTCGGCTCTACCCTGGTCTCTTGCTGGAGGAGGGGTCGACACCACTCCACCAGCAAAGTGCAGGTACTGGGGGGGCTGCTCCCCACATGGCCTGCCGAGGGCAAGGGCCCTCCAGGGCTACACCCCCCTGCACAAAGCGGCCAGCATGGCAGGGCCAGGAACGAGGGGCCTTGGCTTTCAGGGAGCCGGCAGCGGGGCTCTGGCCGTGCCTGCCCTCCCTAGGCAGTCGGGGGGGGGGGGCCGCCTGCCTGACGGCGGAGCTCGGTGCTAGACTAGCAGGAGCCAGACTAGCAGGAGCCACCCGGGAGAAGGGGCATGTTCGGCTCCCGGGGCCTTCGGATCCGCTGTCTGCCCCTCCCCCAGGCTGTGCCAACCCCCTTGGCTCAGCAGCTGTAGAACTGGAGCAGGTGGCAGGGGCGGGTGAGCTGGCATCTGCCTGGGCCACACCAGCCTGTGCCGTTCCTCTCCTGGTGGCAGGGGGGACCCTGCTCCCCCGGCCCTGAGTGGTGCCAGCCATGGGGCACAGCTCTCCCTGCAGCCCATGGGGGAGGGGTTTGTGGCTAATCATGGATGCCCTGCTCCCCAGTAACGCTCCCGGAGCTGGGCTCCCAGCACCAAAGGAGGCTGCTTGCACCCTGGTGCCCAGGATGCTGGGGGAGGGGGGATTTTCCCTGTACAGCCCCTTGCCCCCAGCCCAGCAGGTGCCTTGCTCAGGCTGGAGTCACAGGTGGTTGAAGAGGTTGTGCCGATTACCAATCCCATATGTTCCCACCTCTCTTCTCCCCTGTCCCCCCACCAAGGGGCATGGGGGTCACAGGAATCCCACAGAGCCAGGCCAGTCTCCACACACTTTACTGAACAGACAAGCCCCCCTGGGGGGCACAGGGTGGGCCCCACCTCCCTTCCGGCAGGAGAAGGGGAACAAGCTCCCCTGGAGGGGGAAGGCTGGGCCTGGGGGGGGGGGGGGGGGCACCACCCCCAGCTCTGGCTGAGGGGCGGAGGCAGCACCCCACCCCCGGCCAAGGACATGCTGCGACGGCCACGCCAGCGCGATTGCTGGAGGCTGCCCGGGCCCTGGGGAAGGTGAAGGGCTGGTACCAGCTGCCCCTCCCCAGCCCAGTGGAGCTCCAGGAGGGGCAGGGCCGGCTGCTGGGCCCGGAGCAGACCCCACGTGCCAGCCTGGCACTGGGGGCAGGACTTGGCACCACAGGGCCGGTTTTGCTTTTAACCTAAAATTCCATTTTAAAAGCAGCTCCGTGACCCTGTCCCTGGTGGGGGGGGCAGCTGCCCCCAGGCCTTGTGCATGTGGGGGCCCCCCACACCAGTCCCTGGGGTACGGCACTGCACAGGGCTCAGATCCGGGTGGTGTCCTGCCCACTTGGTGCTGGCTGCAGCCCCTCCAGCTGGTCGAGAATGGGGGAGACGTGGGGCCGCTCCTGAGGGTTCACCGCCATCATGGAGGAGAGCAGGCGCTCCAGGGCCGCGGAATACCTGCAAGAGGCACGGCAGGTGAGGCTGGGCCCCTCCGCAGGGGGCGAGCACAGAGCAGACCCCCCCCCCCCTCCCTGCCGGGGGGGGCGGGTAGCGGTGCCAATTCCTCACCTGGCACTGGGGGGCACGCGGAGCTGGTTCTGCACAGCCAGCGCCACGCTGTCGCCCTTCTGGAAGATGAGATCATAGGGGCCCTCGCCGAACATCATGCAGTACAGCACGCAGCCTAGGGACTGAACCAGGCCAGGTCAGTCACGGCCCAGCCCAGGGAGGGGGAGCAGCTGCCCCCGGCCAGGGGGGGTGGGGGGGTACATGGAGCGGTTCCTTACCCAGATGTCTGTCCGCTCGTCGATAACGCAGTGACTCTCCACCGTGAAGAGCTCGGGGGCCCGGTAGGAGATGGTGCAGCGCTGAGCCGCCCAGTCCTGGGAAGGGCAGAGCACAGGGTGAGCCCGGCACTAGGCCCCAGGGCCTGAGCCAGGCTGTGGGGGTGGGGGGCAGCTCTCAGCAGGGAGGGGGTGTTCAGGGGTAGCTGGGCAGGAGGCCTGTGACTGGTGGGGGACAGGATTAGAGGGGGGGGGCCTCAGCCCCAGGAGTGAGGCTGGAGTGTCCCAGCTGGTGTGAGAAACCTTCCCTGGGACCTCTCAGAGCCCACCCCAGGGAGGGGCTGCAGACCCCCTCATAGAATCTCAGGGTTGGAAGGGACCTCAGGAGATCATCTAGTCCAACCCCCTGCTCAAAGCAGGACCAACCCCAACTAGATCATCCCAGCCAGGGCTTTGTCAAGCCTGACCTTAAAAACCTCTAAGGAAGGAGATTCCACCACCTCCCTAGGGAACCCATTCCAGTGCTTCACCACCCTACTAGTGAAAAAGTTTTTCCTAATATCCAACCTAAACCTCCCCCTCTGCAACTTGAGACCATTACTCCTTGTTCTGTCATCTTCTACCACTGAGAACAGTCTAGATCCATCCTCTTTGGAACCCCCTTTTAGGTAGTTGAAAGCAGCTATCAAATCCCCCCTCACTCTTCTCTTCTGCAGGCTAAACAATCCCAGTTCCCTCAGCCTCTCCTCATAAGTCATGTGCTCCAGCCCCCTAATCATTTTTGTTGCCCTCCGCTGGACTCTTTCCAATTTATCCACATCCTTTTTGTAGTGTGGGGCCCAAAACTGGACACAGTACTCCAAATGAGGCCTCACCAGTGCCAAATAGAGGGGAATAATCACGTCCCTCGATCTGCTGGAAATGCCCCTACTTATACAGCCCAAAATGCCGTTAGCCTTCTTGGCAACAAGGGCACACTGTTGACTCATATTCAGCTTTTCATCCACTGTAACCCCTAGGTCCTTTTCTGCAGAACTGCTGCCCAGCCATTCGGTCCCTAGTCTGTAGCAGTGCATGGGATTCTTCCGTCCTAAGTGCAGGACTCTGCGCTTGTCCTTGTTGAACCTCATCCGATTTCTTTTGGCCCAATCCTCTAATTTGTCTAGGTCCCTCTGTATCCTATCCCTACCCTCCAGCGTATCAACCACTCCTCCCAGTTTAGTGTCATCTGCAAACTTGCTAAGGGTGCAGTCCACACCATCCTCCAGGTCGCTGATGAAGATATTGAACAAAACCGGCCCCAGCACCGACCCTTGGGGCACTCCACTTGATCCCGGCTGCCAACTAGACATGGAGCCATTGATCACTACCCGTTGAGCACGACCATCCAGCCAGTTTTCTATCCACCTTACCGTCCATTCATCCAGCCCATACTTCTTTAACTTGCTGGCAAGAACGCTGTGCGAGACTGTATCAAAAGCTTTGCTAAAGTCAAGAAATAGCACATCCACATAGGGGCAGGGAGCCTCGTACCTGCAGAGCCATGGCCTCCCGCGAGCCCTTGACCTCGATGCGGGCCTGGTTCATGGAGCCCAGGTCCATCAGCACGGGCTGCTCCTCGTCGTCCAGCAGCACGTTGGTGGGCTTCAGGTCCCTGGGGGGACCAAGAGAGGGCAAGTTCCCTGCAGCTTCCCCGGCCCCAGAGAGGGGCACAGAGCCTCCCCTGCCCCGCCGGTCCAGGGCTGGTGCCCAGTTCTGGCCCCCACACCCCCCACTGGTCCAGTGCTGGTGTCCCACACTGACCCCCTTCCCCTCCCCCCCCACCGGTCCAGGACTGGTGCCCCGTTCTGACCCCCCCCCCCACTGGTCCAGTGCTGGCATCCCACACTGACCCAACCCCCCCCCCCCACCGGTCCAGGGCTGGTGCCCTGTTCTGACCCCCCCCACCGGTCCCATGCTGGCGTCCCACACTGACCCGACCCCCCCCCCCCCCCGGTCCAGGGCTAGTGCCCCGTTCTGACCCCCCCCCCCCCCCCCACTGGTCCAGTGCTGGCGTCCCACACTGACCCGACCCCCCCCCCCACTGGTCCAGTGCTGGCGTCCCACACTGACCTGACCCCCACCCTCCCCCGCACCAGTCCAGCGCTGACTCTGCAGTGCGGCATGTGAGGCCCTTGTGCCCAGTGGGGGTGCTCCTGCATTCGCGAGGGGGCCAGACGTGGCCGAGGGCGCTAGCCTGTGGCTGGGCTCACCTGTGCGCATAGCCCTTGGCATGGATGGCCTGCAGCCCCCGGCAGATGCCAAGGAGAAGGGGGACAATCCGCTCCTCAGCCAGGAAGGCGCCTTTGTCTCGCAGAGCTTCCACCTCGCTCCACAGGGTCCCTCTCTGGCGAGCAAACGGGCGGCTGGTTAGTGGGAGAGCAGCCGCGCCCCGCGGGGGCACAGACGGCGCCTTCCCCAGCTGCACTGCCCCACGCTGGGGGCTGAGCCAGGAAGGACTTCCTGCACCAGGGCCAGGAGGCAGCTCCTAGTAACGGCTCCCAAGATTTCTCAGGTAAGTGACTGGGGCGGGGTGGGGGAGCGACAAACTACAGCATCCAGCATGCGGCTGCTCTAAGCCCTGGGCCCCGTCTCGTCAGCAGGGGCAGTGATGCTGCACACCGACACCAGTCATCTGTGGAACTCGCTGCCGTAAGAGACCATAGAATCAGCCGGCAGGGCCCAGGGCTCTGCCCAACTGAGCAGGGGCTGGAGGGGTGTCTGGACAGTGCTGGCCCCTTTCTAAAGGCTATCTGCCCCAACTCAACCCCCCCACTGCGGCCATCGGGGGTTTTACACCTTCCTCTGCAGCTGCTGGGCCTGGGCCCTGCCCAAGCCCAGACTCTACTTCCAGAGCTGGCTGTGTGGGGCCCAGCGCAGTCCCTCAGAGGTGGCTCTGACCCAGGTGGGTGGGGCTGGAGGTACAGTAACCACCCTCCTCCTCCCCACAGAGCCCCAGGCTGAGTCTCCCACTTCCTTTGCCATGGGCCTCGAGTGCTGGCCCACAAAGACTACCACTCCCAGCATGCATTGCTGCATTGGCCTCCAAGGCCAGCTGCAATCTGACCCCTTGGCTACAAATGGAGCAGCCTATGGCCAGCAGGAATCCAGCCCCTGGTGGAGGGGGACCTCAGGCCCTGCGGTGGCTCCCCTGGGAGCGCAGGTGGCCTCACCTGAGAAAGGGCAGCAGCAGCCAGGCCTCGTGCTTGGGCCCTTTTCCACCATGCAGTGGGCCTGCAGACGCAGGATGTTGGGGTGCTCGAAGAGGCCGTGCATCTCCACCTCATGCAGGGCTTCCCGGCAGTCCTCCTTGTCATGGCACAGGATGCGCTTCAGGGCGTAGAAACGGCCGTCCTGCAGCCCCTCCACCAAGTCCACGTAGCTGAAGCCCCTGAGAGGCAGAGAAGAGGAGTGGGGCAGGAGCCGCTCCCTGGGCTCCCAACACCCCAGGGCAGGGGGGCAGACACAGCATCAAAATGGCAGATGAAATTCAATGCTGGTAAATGCAGAGTAATGGGGGGAAACATAATCCCAACTCCACCGACAAAGTGATGGGGTCTAAACTGGCTGTTACCACTCGAAAGAGATCTCGGAGTCACTGTGGAGAGTTCTCTGAAAACAACCACTCATTGCGCAGCGGCAGCCAAAAAAGCGAATCATTTTGATAATGGGGAATCATTAGGAAAGGGATAGATAATAAGAGAAAATATCCTGTTGCCTCTATATAAATCCATGGTACGCCCACATCTTGAATACTGCGTGCAGATGTGGTCACCCCATCTCAAAAAAGATCTATTGGACTTGGAAAAGGGTCAGAAAAGGGCAAGAAAAATGATGAGGGATGTGGAACGGGGTTTCGTATGAGGAGAGATTAATGAGACTGGGACTGTTCAGCTTGGAAAAGAGACGACTAGGGGGGGCTATGAGAGAGATCTCTACAAGAATGACTGATTTGGAGAGAGTGAACGGGGAAGTGTTATTTACCACTTCCTGTAACACAAGAACTAGGAAGAGAGATATATATACACACACAAAGAACATGAAAAGATGGGGGTTGCCATACCAACGCTAAGAGACCAATCAATTAAGGTGAGCTATTATCAGGTGGGGGGGGGGAGGGGAAGCCACAAGCCGTCACCTTCAGCCCCCAACTAAAACCTCTCCAGCGCATCATCAATCATCTACAACCTATCCTGAAAGATGATCCCTCACTCTCACAGACCTTGGGAGACAGGCCAGTCCTCGCTTACAGACAGCCCCCCAACCTGAAGCAAATACTCACCAGCAACCACACACCATACAACAAAAACACCAACCCAGGAACCTATCCTTGCAACAAAGCCGACGCCAACTCTGTCCACATATCTATTCAAGTGACACCGTCACAGGACCTAATCACATCAGCCACACCATCAGGGGCTCGTTCACCTGCACATCTACCAATGTGATATATGCCATCATGTGCCAGCAATGCCCTCTGCCATGTACATTGGCCAAACCGGACAGTCTCTACACAAAAGAATAAATGGACACAAATCTGACATCAGGAATCATCACATTCAAAAGCCAGTAGGAGACACTTCAACCTCCCTAATCACTCAGTGACAGACCTAAAAATGGCAATTCTTTAACAACAACAAAATTCAAAAACAGACTCCAACAAGAAACTGCTGAACTGGAATTAATTTGCAAACTGGATACCATTAAATTAGGCTTGAATAAAGACTGGGAGTGGCTGGGTCATTACACAAACTGAAAACTATTTCCCCTAGTGTTACTCACACCTTCTTGTCAACTGTTTGAAATGGGCCACCCTGATTATCACCACAAAAGTTTTTTTTCTCCTGCTAATAGCTCACCTTACTTGATTAGTCTCTTAGAGTTGGTATGGCAACCCCCATCTTTTCATGTTCTGTGTGTGTGTGTGTGATGTGATGTGATGTGTGTGTATCTCTTCCTACTGTATGTTCCACTCTATGCATCTGATGCAGTGGGTTTTAGCCCATGAAAGCTTCTGCCCAAATACAGTTTGTTAGTCTCTAAGGTGCCACAAGTTCTCCTCGGACACAGACTAACACGGCTGTGACTCAAACAAGAACTAGGGGTCACCAAATGTAACAGGCAGCAGGTTTAAGACGAACAAGAGGAAATGTTTCATCCCACAACGCCCAGCTTCCTTGGCCAGGGGATGTTGTGGAGGCCAACACTGTAACTGGGTTCAAAAAGGAACTAGACAGTCCCTGGAGGACAGGCCCATCGCTGGCTGTGAGCCGGGGTGGACAGGGATGGGGAAGCGTCTCAGGAACCGCGGCTGCTAGAGGCCGCCCCCCCCCGTGCCCCCCCCTGCGTTCCCTCCCGTGCGCCTCCGTCCCCTCCAGCCCCCCCCCGCGTCCCCCCTACCTCCAGCCACCCCGCTCGCGCCGCCCCCCCGCGCCCCCCCGCGCCCCGCCCCCCCGCGCCCACCCCTCCCCCAGCCGCCCCCCCGCGCCCCGCCCCCCTCTCCCTGCCCCCCGCGCTCACCCCTCCCCCAGCCGCCCCCCCGCGCTCACCCCTCCCCCAGGCGCTGCAGCAGCAGGTAGCGCTGCCCCTCGATGCTGAGGCTGCCCCGCGCGCAGGCGCACAGCGCGTGGCCCATGGCCCGTCCCGGGCCCGGCGCTGGCGGCGGCTGGGGATGGGGGGGGCGGGGGGGGGCCGGACCCCGGCGGGGACGTCATGACCCGCAAGCCCCGCCCCTTCCCGGCCGGCGCCTCAGCCGGAACTCCCTCTACGTCATCGCCCTGCGCCAGCGGGGCTGTGGGGGAGGGGCGCAGGAGAGGGGGAAGGGGCGGGGCTGTGGGGAAGTGGGAGGGGCTGTGGGGAGGGGTGCAGGGAAGGGGAGGGGCTGTGGGAGGGGCGCAGGAGAGGGGAGGGGTGGCGCAGGAGGGAAGTGGGAGGGGCTGTGGGGGAGGGGTGCAGGGAAGGGGCGGGGCTGTGGGGGAGGGGAGGGGAAGTGGGTGCAGGGAAGGGGCGGGGCTGTGGGGGAGGGGAGGGGAAGTGGGTGCAGGAGGGGCTGTGGGGGAGGGGTGCAGGGAAGGGGCAGGGCGTGGGGGAGGGGACGGCTGTGGGGAAGTGGGAGGGGGTACAGGAGGGGCTGTGGGGGAGAGGTGCAGGGGAGGGGAGGGGCTGTAGGGGGGAGGGGAGGGGTGGGGCTGTGGGGGAGGGGTGCAGGAGTGGGGGAGGGGAGGGGCTGTGGGGAAGTGGGAGGGGAACAGGGGGGGCTGTGGGGGAGGGGTGCAGGGAAGGGGCGGGGCTGTGGGGAAGTGGGAGGGGGTACAGGAGGGGCTGTGGGGGAGGGGTGCAGGGAAGGGGCGGGGCTGTGGGGAGTGGGAGGGGGTACAGGAGGGGCTGTAGGGGGGGAGGGGAGGGGCTGTGGGGGAGGGGGAAGGGGCGGGGCTGTGGGGAAGAGCCTGTGTAAGGCTGACCAACCCGGGTGGGGGGGGGGGGGGAGGATCGAACCGGGGATCTCTGGAGCTCGGTGCATGAGTCTCTGCAGCATGAGCTAAAAGCAGCTGGCAGTCGAGCAGACTCATTTAACTCTCTCTGAGTGGTCTTGGTGCCTCTAGCTGGGACACACCACCCCATTAATGTGCGTGGTTACACCTGCACCGTGTGTGGGTCACTACCATCAGCCCCCCCCTTCGGCTGCCACCTTGACAGGTGGGAGAAGCTTGTGTCTGCTTAAGAGCCGAAGAGCGATGCCGGCTGGAGTCCGGTGCTCCTGGCAGGGTCACCCCCGGCGGTAAGGTTGAAGGCGAGATACCAGACCAATGCAGCCCAGTATAAGACCTCAACGGCAGAACAGGCGGATGACGCAGCCCCCTTGATGGACTCCACTTCATATGTTTACATCAGTGATACAAGTTTATATCCCATTCTCCTAATGCCAGAGAGAGAAATGATACATGCAAACGAATCGGATGAGCACACTCAGTAGATTTCTAATGACACCAGACGAGGAGTAGTTCGCGTAAAGCATATTCCAGTTATGTCAAATTCATAAGCCTATTTCCACAAAGCACATGGCGTGCAACGTCACAACCACGGCCAGAGGGATCACTCCCAAGGCGGTGAAAAACAAAAACGTTCCTTGCGACTTGGAATGTCCGTACCCTACTCGACGAATCAAACAGTGAAAGACGCAAACGCAGACCAGCAATTGTTGCCCAGCTGCAGCGTGTTTCCAGTCATTAAAGTCACAACCACTAAATGCTGTTGTATGAGAGGACGCATCTCCAAACAACACACAAACCAAGAAACAGGCCCTGTGGATGGAGAATAAAGAAGTCACTCCCGAGGCACAGATCCCCCATTTTGAAGAGTGTGTGTGAAGAGGATTTTCGATAAACACCTTTTCTGATGTTTGTATTGTTTTTCAGACACTGAAAAATCACAGTTTTTGTTTTGACAGTGTTGGCCCTTTTGTGATCCAATAAGATCCATTTACTGGGCTCCAGCGGCTGCACCAGTGCTGTGGGGGGCAAAGTTAGCTGCGTTTTACCTTCATCACATACAGCTCGTCCGAACTGGCTGGCTGATTGTTGTGGCTGCTGCTGTCGTTCCCTCGCGCGGATTTGTGATGCGCGTTGACTTATTTTCCAGAATTGGTGGTTTACTGAGCTAGCCCGTCACTCTTGGTATTTACCCCTGCACAGACGCACAGATCCAAGCAATAAGAAATGGCACGTGCTTGGATTTTATCACGTGATCATTATGATCAGGAAGGAAGTTGTTTTAATAGGATATATTGGTAAAATAGATTTGTTCTATGCTCTTGTTTCTTTGGCTATTTGCACATGTAATTGCAATAACTGCCCGTGTGCATTGGGTATGCAAAGACACATGCATTTTGCATGCAGAATTGTTCCATCTATATTTTTAGCAATTCAGGCCCTGGCTTCAAGGTTAACATGTCATTTAGATAAATGGGGGGATTTCACATCTCTCAATGTTGTAGCTTCACTCTAAGCCCATCTACATTGCTTGATGTTTGTTAGGTTTTCTAGTGACCATAAGAGCCAGAAAGTTTTTGTTTTGTTTTTAAATACAATCTGGAATTGGCAGAATCTCAGTCTGCTATGAGGACCTAATAATACATTACATAGGCCCAATCTGGTCTGGCTACCCCAAACCATAGATCATACATTTTTTTAATATATGGAGACGACAACAACCTTTGGCCCGCGGCCTGTCAGGGTAACCCGCTGGTGGGCCGCGAGACAATTTGTTTACCTGACGGGCCGTGTGCCAAAGTTTGTTGCCAACCCCATTTTTTCATATATATAATTGGATTTATTTTTGTGGGGCCGGGGCCCCCCTTAGCCCAAGGCCCTGGGCTGCAGCCCTAAAGCCCCTGCATTAATCCGGCCTGATGTCCGTGTCCTCACAGAGGCCAACATCTTCAGTGTTGCGTCCCTGATTAGCCAGCAGCGGCTGAGGTGGAGCAGGCATTGTGTGCACATGCCGGATGTACACTTAACAGAACAACTGCTGTACGCCCAACTCACCAACGGAAGAAAGGAACCGAGGAGGCCAGAAACCCCGCTATAAAGACACCCTCAAGATAATCACGAGATGTGGCACTGACACCCCACACTGCGAGACAGCAGCCCAGGCTATGGGTAACTGGCGAAGACTTGTCAGAGAGGGAACACCCACCTTTGAGGAAAATCGCCTTGCCTGGTCATAGAAAAACACCAGGAAAAGACGACCGCCACGCAGCGATCGCGGCCCAACCCTGACTTCCAACACCACCTGCAACGTCTGCCAACGAGCCTGTGGCTCAAGGATCAGACTCCTCAGTCACCAAAGGACCCATGAAAAATAAACGTGAGAGAGACCATCCTCGACTGATTGCCGACGACCATCGGCCCCTCACTTCCACGACCCCTGTAGTCCCTCCCAGCCCCAGGTGTTCTTACAGTTAACGAAAAGGAGGCAGAGGGATGCAGACACCTCCCTGTCTGCCTTTGGCTCCAAACATGAGAGAGGCTTTCAGGGAGGTGGGTGTTAGCCGGGCCCTTCTGAATTCAGATCTTTTTTCTAGTCAGGCTGTTTTGAAGCCCTTTTCTTTGGACTCAATTCCCTCCCCTGGGAAGGGAAACTCCCCCATGCTGCCGGGGAATCATTTACCTGCCGCAAAATAAGCAAGAAGACAGTGTGATCTGAGCCAAGTGCAGGGTCACCAGCCCCTAGCACTGAAAAATCCCCAGTCAGGCCCCCAAATCTGGAGCATGGCTTAAAGATCCCAAGATTGCTGTTAACAACAACCTACCTTGGGTTCTTTCTGTTTGTCTCCTGGTTTCTGAGCCACGGGGGCTGGGGGACGTGTTTTAAGCTTTTCTCCCCATTCGGGAGGGCTAGAAATGTACTTATTTTTCAAACAGAAGCTGAGATTCTCCCATCATCACCTGACTCTGAGAGCTGGGAGTGGGGCTTTAAGGAAAACATCGACTGTCACAAGACTCCTGCTAAAATCAGGAGAGTTGGCAGCCTGCAAGCGTCACCTCCCGCCCAGAGGAGCTCGGGGGACTCGCGGCATGAGTGAGGGCCAGCTAGTGAGAGCGGATGGCCCCGAAGGCCCCAGCGTAGAACCCTCTGTGTGAATACGGCAGCACCTATCAGGCCTACAGCACCCAACGGGGCCTGGCGCTCCCGTGAGCTCCCATTAGTGAGAATGGAATTGCACCCGCCCGTGCTGGGGAGGGCCTGAGAGCCCTGAGGGGCCGCTTGTGTGTAGACGGGCTGCAGCTGAGCTGGGATTCTCTTCTCCTCGCTGGGGATGGTCCTGGCCCCGGGTGCCTATTTCAGCCAGGCTCCGCTCTCGCCCGCCATGGGGCAGCATCCAGTGGCCTGAACATCACCAGTTGGCTGCTTTCAGCCGCCTCCTGCAGCTGCCGGTTGCCCCCGCACTTCCCCCTCTGGACGGAGCTGTTTGCTAGTGGGTGGGCTGGGGGTGGGCGGCAGCCTGGCTCTGTGCATGCAGGGCCGTGCGTCAGCCAAAGATGCTGTCCTGGGGGTGGCCCTATGTGGAGAGCCACTCTGTGCTGTGGCTTCGTGATGGCAGGAGGGAGAGCTGCCTGCAAGGCCGGGAGGGGTGTGATGGGTGGGTGCTGGGATGCAGGGAGAATGCATATTGAATCACCATTCCGCATCTCTGGGCTCTGCTCCAGAGGACCCTGCTCCCCCACCCCCCTTCCCAGTGAGCAGCCCCTGTGCTTCACCCCTCACAGTGGCACCGTGCCCGACTCTGGCTGTCCATGTCTCCTGAAGGGAGTGTACGTTCGGTCTGGAGCCAGCCCGCCCCGAGGCACTGGGACCCTGGGAGCAGAATGGGGGTTACTTGCTGGCGAGAGTGAGCCGGGCCCTCGGGGCCGGTTTTGGCGCCGTGGGTAACCGGGTCCCAGACAGCAGCACGTTCCAGGCAAACAAAGCAGGAGCTTAGAAGGGCGAGAGTGGCAAAGCGAGTAGTGCCGGCCACAGGCCCCGCTGGTGATCGGGGCTGCGGGAGCGCCCACACCCCCAGGAGCGCGTCATGCTCGGGGCCGGCCGCCCCCTGGCCGTGCTGCGGAGAGCTCGCTGGGAGGGGAGCGGGAGAGAGGAAAGGGCGACAGAGCAGTGTCCTGGGGGGATGGGAATCTGCCCCGGCTGCGCCCCCATTGTGAGCTGTCATGGAACGTGGTGATGCCCTGCTCTGGGGGGCGCCGGGGCCACGGCAGCGGGCAGCGTCCAATGGAGTCCTGGGCCTCCCGCTCTCCAGGGAGCCAGCCTCGACCCGGTGAGTAACAGGGGGGGCTCAGCTGGCCAAGGGGCTGCCCCACCCCAGCCGCTGGGACACAGGACTCCAGCGAGGGCACAAACCCCTTCACCGGGCAGTGGGGCTTTACCGGGCACTGCCCCGGAGGGACGAGGGTGCCTAGCGGGCACTGTCTGTGGCTGGCACCCGGTTACCGGCTTCTGGTGACTGTCCTGGGGGATCCCCAGCGGAGGGACCCTCCTCCCCGTTTGCCCCCAGCAGAGCCCATAGAGATCACTGCTCCCCGAGGCCCCCGTCTGCCCCCAGCAGAGACCCCCAGAGATCACTGCTCCCTGGGCCCCCATCTGCCCCCAGCACAGACCCCCCAGAGATCACTGCTCCCCTGGTCCCCCATCTGCCCCCAGCACAGACCCCCTGGAGATCACTGCTCCCTGGGCCCCCGTCTGCCCCCAGCACAGACCCCCCAGAGATCACTGCTCCCTGGGCCCCCATCTGCCCCCAGCACAGACCCCCCAGAGATCACTGCTCCCCTGGTCCCCCATCTGCCCCCAGCACAGACCCCCTGGAGATCACTGCTCCCTGGGCCCCCGTCTGCCCCCAGCACAGACCCCCTGGAGATCACTGCTCCCTGGGCCCCCGTCTGCCCCCAGCACAGACCCCCCAGAGATCACTGCTCCCTGGGCCCCCATCTGCCCCCGACACAGACCCCCCCAGAGATCACTGCTCCCTGGGCCCCTGTCTGCCCCCAGCACAGACCCCCCAGAAATCACTGCTCCCTGGGCCCCCGTCTGCCCCCAGCACAGACCCCCCCAGAGATCACTGCTCCCCTGGTCCCCCGTCTGCCCCCAGCACAGACCCCCCAGAGATCACTGCTCCCTGGGCCCCCGTCTGCCCCCAGCACAGACCCCCTGGAGATCACTGCTCCCTGGGCCCCCGTCTGCCCCCAGCACAGACCCCCCAGAGATCACTGCTCCCTGGGCCCCCATCTGCCCCCGACACAGACCCCCCAGAGATCACTGCTCTCCAGCCCCCCCCCCATCTGCCCCCAGCACAGACCCCCCAGAGATCACTGCTCCCTGGGCCCGTCTGCCCCCAGCACAGACTCCCCTAGAGATCACTGCTCCCCAGCCCCCCCCGTCTGCCCCCAGCACAGACCCCCCAGAGATCACTGCTCCCTGGGCCCCTGTCTGCCCCCAGCACAGACCCCCCCGGAGATCACTGCTCCCTGGGCCCCCATCTGCCCCCAGCACAGACCCCCCAGAGATCACTGCTCCCTGGGCCCCTGTCTGCCCCCGACACAGACTCCCCCTAGAGATCACTGCTCTCCAGCCCCCCCCATCTGCCCCCAGCACAGACCCCCCAGAGATCACTGCTCCCTGGGCCCCCGTCTGCCCCCAGCACAGACCCCCCCAGAGATCACTGCTCCCTGGGCCCCCATCTGCCCCCAGCACAGACCCCCCAGAGATCACTGCTCCCTGGGCCCCTGTCTGCCCCCGACACAGACTCCCCTAGAGATCACTGCTCTCCAGCCCCCCCCATCTGCCCCCAGCACAGACCCCCCAGAGATCACTGCTCCCTGGGCCCCCGTCTGCCCCCAGCACAGACCCCCCCAGAGATCACTGCTCCCTGGGCCCCCATCTGCCCCCAGCACAGACCCCCCCAGAGATCACTGCTCCTGGGCCCCCGTCTGCTCCCAGCACAGACCCCCCCGGAGATCACTGCTCCCTGGGCCCCTGTCTGCCCCTGACACAGACTCCCCTAGAGATCACTGCTCTCCAGCCCCCCCACATCTGCCCCCAGCACAGACCCCCCAGAGATCACTGCTCCCTGGGCCCCCGTCTGCCCCCAGCACAGACCCCCCAGAGATCACTGCTCCCTGGGCCCCCGTCTGCCCCCAGCACAGACCCCCCAGAGATCACTGTTCTGATTGGCCCCCAACGCAGACCATGATGCCGGGGGCATTCCCTCAGTTGGAGTCACTGGGGGCCGCAGTGCCAGTGTCCCTGGCTCTCCTGGCTCTGGCCCGGTCAGTGCAGGGCGCAGATGGGACCCTGGGGCGCTTGTCTGCACTGCGGGGTTTGCTGGAGCTAGAATCCGGGTGGTGCCTGGGCCCAGCCCGGCTCCGTCCGCACACGCAGCGGCTGCTCAGGTACCGCCCCGGCTGCGGGTGCAATTGTGAGGCCCAGTGCTCCAGCCGGGCTGCCTGGCTCTGGTGCGCCCCGAGGACAAGGGACGGCCCGGGGCTGCCCCCGCGGAGGCCTCTGGTCCGGGGTTCTCAACCAGGGGCACGCAGGGGTCTCCGCTAGGGAGTTGCCTGGTTTTACCCCCGGCTCCACAGAGGCCCTAGCGGAGTCGGTGCAGCCCGACGGTGGCGGGTCGCAGGGCTCTAGGACGCCCCGACGTGTGCGGACAGTGACCTGGGGCCGGCGCGGGGAGCCCCCGACACTGGGACCCGCCGGTGTCCTTAGGTCTGGTGTTCTCAGCGAGTCGTTCTCCAGCGAGGTGACACTTGGGCTCGGCAGGACAAACTGGCCTCGTGCCGGGAGCGCGGCCAGGCCCAGAGCCGGGGAGCGAGTCCCTGGGCCGGGCCCAGCCGGCGCCGCGAGCCAGGGGCTGGGGGGTCACTGGGGTCCAGGCTCTGGGTGGCTGCGATGCTGGGCTGGGGCGCTGCACAAAGCCCAGGCTGGGAAGCGAAGGGCCGGGGGGGAGCTCGGGCCTGGACGGGGGCTCCCCCACCCCCACCCCATGGGGCTGCTGTCTCTGGGGAAGAAGCCGGAGTCTAGGACCTGGGGGAAGCCCCGGAGCTGCCGGTCACGTGACGGCTCCTGTTTGCTTTCCCCAGCTGGGAGCTGGGACCATGGGGCCCGGGGTTCGGATCCTGCTGCTGCTGCTGCCCGCGGCGCTCCCGCGGCTGGAGGTGAGCCGAGCCGAGCCGAGCCGAGCCGAGCCCAGCCCAGCCCAGCCCGGGGGTGCGGGGCTGGATCCCCTTTGACAGGGCAGCTAAAAATCCTGAGACCCGAGTCTACTGCCCCCCCCCCACTGGGGCACTGCCCCCCCCCCATCTCACCCCTGTGGGGCTCAGCCCCGCCCCCGCTGCGGCTCCTTTGGGGCCCCGGGACTCGGAGCACTCTGCGCCCCCTGCCGCCCCGGGCCCCCAGCCCGCCCGAGCCGGGGGGCGGCAGCAGCCCTGGGCGGCGAGACCCATGCCCAGTCCTGGGTAAGTCCCAGGCCCATCGCCCCGGCCTGGCATCTGGCCGCGTCCTACATACGAACCCGCCAGGCCTCGCGGAGAGCGGCCCCCCCCCCCCCCGCAGCCATGGGGCAGCAGGAGGATGCGACCGTCCCTTGAACCCAGGGCCGGCTCCAGACACCAGACGGGAAAGCGCCGGCCAGGGGCGGCGTTCCGGGGATTCTCGGGGCGGCCAAAGAGCTAGAGCCGGCCCTGCTTCGATCCCCCCGCCCCGGCCCGCCCCTCGGCGGTAACGCCAGCCCCCCGGGCAGTGCCGCCGGCTGGGCCTCGCGCGCTCCCCGCGCCCTCCCCTGGGGCCTCGCGTGCTCCCCGCGCCCTCCCCTGGGGCCTCGCGTGCTCCCCGCGCCCTCCCCTGGGGCCTGGCGCGCTCCCCTGGGGCCTGGCGCGCTCCCCGCGCCCTCCCCTGGGGCCTGGCGCGCTCCCCACGCGCTCCCCTGGGGCCTGGCGCGCTCCCCGTGCTCTCCCCTGGGGCCTCACGCCCGCCCCTGGCGCGCTCCCCGCGCCCTCCCCTGGGGCCTGGCGCGCTCCCCGTGCCCTCCCCTGGGGCCTGGCGCGCTCCCCTGGGGCCTGGCGCGCTCCCCGCGCCCTGCCCTGGGGGCTGGCGCGCTCCCCGCGCCCCTGGAGCCTCGCGCCCGCCCCTGGCGCGCTCCCCGCGCCCTTCCCTGGGGCCTCGCGCCCACCCCTGGCGCGCTCCCCGCGCCCTTCCCTGGGTCCTCGCGCGCTCCCCGCGCCCCTGGGTCCTCGCGCGCTCCCCGCGCCCCTGGGGCCTCGCGTGCTCACCGCGCCCTCCCCTGGGGCCTGGCGCGCTCCCCTGGGCCTGGCGCGCTCCCCGCGCCCTCCCTGGGGCCTCGCGTGCTCACCGCGCCCGTGGCGCCAGGCCCGCGCCAGCGCCCGCTCCTTCCAGGTGGATTCCGCCCACGACTGCTTCCGCAAGGACGGCGCCCCCTTCCGCTACATCTCGGGCAGCGTCCACTACGCCCGCGTCCCGCGCCCCGCCTGGCGCGACCGGCTCCGCAAGATGTACATGAGCGGCCTCAACGCCGTGCAGGTGTAGGTGACCCGCGGGCTCCGGCCGGGCCGACGGGAGGGCTGCCCCCAGGGCCGGTCCTGCCAGGGCCTCTCGCCCGCAGGGCATCACTCGCACGGTCTCTCCCGTCACGGCCTCGCCCTGGGGGCCCCGGTTCCTGCCCCCAAACCAGAGCCCCGTGCGGGGCTGACGTGATCCCCGGAGACCCGTGTTCCCCCCAGCACGGCCGGGCGGCCCTCTGGCATCTGGAGAGTTAATGCACCGATACCTGGGTCAGGGCCCTCGGTCTGGCACCGCGCCCGGGACCCGCCCGTGTCCTGGGATCTCCCTGCCGTGCCGTGGTGCTCGGCCTTCGGCCACATGCCAGGCCCCCCCCAGGGCGAGCAGACCCCGGCGGCTGTGTCCCCCTCCCCCCCCCCCCCCCCAGGGCGAGCAGACCCGGCGGCTGTGTCGTCCCCCCCCCCCCCAGGCGTGCAGACCCCGGCAGCTGTGTCCCCCCCCCCCCCCCCAGGGTGAGCAGACCCCGGCGGCTGTGTCCCCCCCCCCCCCCCAGGCGTGCAGACCCCGGCGGCTGTGTCCCCCTCCCCCCCCCCCCCCCCGGGTGAGCAGACCCCGGCGGCTGTGTTGTCCCCCCCGTTCCCCCTCCCCCCCCGGCGGCTGCTCCCCTCACTGATCCTGACTCTCTTCCCCAGCTACGTCCCCTGGAATTACCACGAGCCGCTGCCCGGGGTCTATGACTTCTCCGGGGACCGGGACCTGGGAAGCTTCCTGGACCTGACGGCAGAGCTGGGCCTCCTGGTGATCCTGCGGCCCGGGCCCTACATCTGCGCCGAGTGGGAGATGGTGAGGGCCGGGCAGGGGCTGCTCTGCTCTGAGTCTGACCCCAGCCCCCCCAGCTCCCCCACCGCCGGTCTGGCCCACCCCCCCCGTCGGGCCCAGCCCCTCCACGCCCCCCGTCGGGCCCAGCCCCCCTGCATCTGGCCCGGCTCCCCACCCCCCCGTCGGGCCCAGCCCCCCTGCATCTGGCCCAGCTCCCCACCCCCCCCGTCGGGCCCAGCCCCCCTGCATCTGGCCCAGCCCCTCCACCTCCCCCGTCCAGCCCAGCCCCCCTGCATCTGGCCCGGCTCCCCCACCCCCCCAGTCTGGCCCAGCCCCCCTGCATCTGGCCCGGCTCCCCCACCCCCCCAGTCTGGCCCAGCCCCCCTGCATCTGGCCCGGCTCCCCCACCCCCCCATCCGGCCCAGCCCCCCTGCATCTGGCCCAGCTCCCCCACCCCCCCAGTCTGGCCTAGCCCCCCTGCATCTGGCCCAGCTCCCCCACCCCCCCCGGTCCGGCCCAGCCCCCCCGCATCGGGCCCAGCCCCTCCACCTCCCCCGTCCAGCCCAGCCCCCCCGCATCGGGCCCAGCTCCCCCACCCCCCCCGTCCGGCCCAGCCCCCCCGCATCGGGCCCAGCCCCTCCACCCCCCCCCATCCAGCCCAGCCCCCCTGCATCTGGCCAAGCTCCCCCACCCTCCCCCGTCTGGCCCAGCCCCCCCGCATCGGGCCCAGCCCCTCCACCCCCCCCCGTCCAGCCCAGCCCCCCTGCATCTGGCCCAGCTCCCCCACCCCCCCGGTCCGGCCCAGCCCCCCCGCCATCGGGCCCAGCCCCTCCACCCCCCCCCGTCGGGCCCAGCCCCCCCCGCATCTGGCCTGGCTCCCCCACCCCCCTGTCAGGCCCAGCCCCCCCGCATCTGGCCCGGCTCCCCCACCCCTCCGTCGGGCCCAGCCCCCCTGCATCTGGCCCGGCTCCGCCACCCCCCCGTCCGGCCCAGCCCCCTGCTCCAGCTGAATTCAGGCCGTTGGGAGGAAGCTCATCACTGAGGCAACTTGGAGACCCCCGGGAGCCAAGCGGTGAATGTCTGGGAGCAGAGAATACCCGGCGTAGACGCCAGACGGGGCAGCGGGAGCCGGGAACATCACAGTGACCCCTTCCCTCTGTGTGCTGCACAAGCTCCCCACACACGGCCCCCACTATCCCAGCCCTGGGCTTCCCCCCACAGCTCTGCCGGTGCCCCTCACTCCCGACCTGCAGCCCCTGCTATACCAGCCTTCGGCTCCCCTCTACACACGGTTCTGCCGGTGCCCCTCACTCCCGACCTGCAGCCCCCTGCTAGCCCAGCCCTGGGCTCCTCTCACACACAGCTCTGCCGGTGCCCCTCACTCCCGACCCGCAGCCCCCTGCTAGCCCAGCCCTGGGCTCCTCTCACACACAGCTCTGCCGGTGCCCCTCACTCCCGACCCGCAGCCCCCTGCTAGCCCAGCCCTGGCTCCTCTCACACACAGCTCTGCCGGTGCCCCTCACTCCGACCCGCAGCCCCGTGCTCGCCCAGCCCTGGGCTCCTCTCACACACAGCTCTGCCGGTGCCCCTCACTCCCGACCCGCAGCCCCCTGCTAGCCCAGCCCTGGGCTCCTCTCACACACAGCTCTGCCGGTGCCCCTCACTCCCGACCCGCAGCCCCCTGCTAGCCCAGCCCTGGGCTCCTCACACACAGCTCTGCCGGTGCCCCTCACTCCCGACTCGCAGCCCCCTGCTAGCCCAGCCCTGGGCTCCTCTCACACACAGCTCTGCCGGTGCCCCTCACTCCCGACCCGCAGCCCCCTGCTAGCCCAGCCCTGGGCTCCTCTCACACACAGCTCTGCCGGTGCCCCTCACTCCTGACCCGCAGCCCCCTGCTAGCCCAGCCCTGGGCTCCTCTCACACACAGCTCTGCCGGTGCCCCTCACTCCCGACCCGCAGCCCCCTGCTAGCCCAGCCCTGGGCTCCCTCTCACACACAGCTCTGCCGGTGCCCCTCACTCCCGACCCGCAGCCCCCTGCTAGCCCAGCCCTGGGCTCCTCTCACACACTGCTCTGCCGGTGCCCCTCACTCCTGACCCGCAGCCCCCTGCTAGCCCAGCCCTGGGCTCCTCTCACACACAGCTCTGCCGGTGCCCCTCACTCCGACTCGCAGCCCCCTGCTAGCCCAGCCCTGGGCTCCTCTCACACACAGCTCTGCCGGTGCCCCTCACTCCCGAATCGCAGCCCCTGCTAGCCCAGCCCGGGGCTCCTCTCACAGACAGCTCTGCCGGTGCCCCTCACTCCCGACCCGCAGCCCCTGCTAGCCCAGCCCGGGGCTCCTCTCACACACAGCTCTGCCGGTGCCCCTCACTCCCAACCCGCAGCCCCCTGCTAGCCCAGCCCTGGGCTCCTCTCACACACAGCTCTGCCGGTGCCCCTCACTCCCGACCCGCAGCCCCCTGCTAGCCCAGCCCTGGGCTCCTCCCCACACAGCTCTGCCGGTGCCCCTCACTCCTGACCCGCAGCCCCCTGCTAGCCCAGCCCTGGGCTCCTCCACTCCCGACCCGCAGCCCCTGCTAGCCCAACCCTGGGCTCCTCTCACACACAGCTCTGCCAGCGCCCCTCACTCCCGACCCGCAGCCCCCTGCTAGCCCAGCCCAGGGCTCCTCTCACACACAGCTCTGCCGGTGCCCCTCACTCCCCGACCCGCAGCCCCCTGCTAGCCCAGCCTGGGCTCCTCTCACACACAGCTCTGCCGGTGCCCCTCAGTCCCGACTCGCAGCCCCTGCTAGCCCAGCCCGGGCCTCCTCCCCACACAGCTCTGCCGGTGCCCCTCACTCCCGACCCGCAGCCCCTGCTAGCCCAGCCCTGGGCTCCTCTCACACACAGCTCTGCCGGTGCCCCTCAGTCCCGACCTGCAGCCCCCTGCTCGCCCAGCCCTGGGCTCCCCCCCACAGCTCTGCCGGTGCCCCTCACTCCCGACCCGCAGCCCCCTGCTAGCCCAGCCCTGGGCTCCTCTCACACACAGCTCTGCCGGTGCCCCTCACTCCGAATCGCAGCCCTGCTAGCCCAGCCCGGGGCTCCTCTCACACACAGCTCTGCCGGTGCCCCTCACTCCCGACCCGCAGCCCCCTGCTAGCCCAGCCCTGGGCTCCCCCCAGCTCTGCCGGTGCCCCTCACTCCCGACCCGCAGCCCCTGCTAGCCCAGCCCAGGGCTCCTCTCACACACAGCTCTGCCGGTGCCCCTCACTCCCGAATCGCAGCCCCTGCTAGCCCAGCCCTGGGCTCCTCTCACAGACAGCTCTGCCGGTGCCCCTCACTCCCGACCCGCAGCCCCTGCTAGCCCAGCCCTGGGCTCCTCTCACACACAGCTCTGCCGGTGCCCCTCACTCCCGACCCACAGCCCCCTGCTAGCCCAGCCCTGGGCTCCTCTCACACACAGCTCTGCCGGTGCCCCTCACTCCCGACCCGCAGCCCCTGCTAGCCCAGCCCTGGGCTCCCCCCCACAGCTCTGCCGGTGCCCCTCACTCCCGAATCGCAGCCCCTGCTAGCCCAGCCCTGGGCTCCTCTCACAGACAGCTCTGCCAGTGCCCCTCACTCCCGACTCGCAGCCCCCTGCTATTCCAGCCCTGGGCTCCTCTCACACACAGCTCTGCCGGTGCCCCTCACTCCCGACCCGCAGCCCCTGCTAGCCCAGCCCTGGGCTCCTCTCACACACAGCTCTGCCGGTGCCCCTCACTCCCGACCCGCAGCCCCTGCTAGCCCAGCCCTGGGCTCCTCTCACACACAGCTCTGCCGGTGCCCCTCACTCCCGACCCGCAGCCCCCTGGCTAGCCCAGCCCCCTCCTAGCTCTGCTGCTGCCCCTGAATTATGACCCCTTCGTGGTGGGTCTGTGGCGCAGGCCAGGGAGACCCTCCTTGCTCCTTCCACTTGACCCAGAACCGCCCTGGCTCCAGGGACTGACGAGTCTCGTTCTCCTCCGGGCTGTTTCTCTAGGGCGGCCTCCCTGCCTGGCTGCTTTGGAAACCAGACATTGTCCTGCGCTCCTCTGACCCAGGTAAGGGGCATCCCACGGGGACCAGCCCACGGGCTACTGCGCTCAGCCACGCAGGGCCACTCCGCTGGTGCCAGGACGCTGTGGGGCTCTGGCATTTCCTGCTAGGCCTCTCCCCGTCCTTGGAGCCCCGAATGCAGAGCAACTGGGCTCCTTCTCTCCCCCCTCCCTCCCCGCTGCCCCCTGGAGACGGCCGTCAGCCTCCCACCCCTGGGCGAGCTCTGCCAGCGCCCTGCCCACAAACCACAGCCGGCTCCTGGCTCTCGCACGAACCCTGCACCTGCCAGTGCAGCCCGAGACCGGGAGGGGCTGAGCCCAGCTGCTTTCTCTGCCCCCAGACTACCTGCGGGCCGTGGATTCCTGGCTGGACGTCCTGCTGCCCAGGATCAAGCCCCGGTTGTACCACAATGGAGGGAACATCATCAGCGTCCAGGTGGGTGGGGGGCTCGGGGTCCCTTCCCTGGCTCACCGCTTCTTTCCAAGCCTATCCCAGCACCCCAGAGCCCCCTGTGCTGTCCCCCACCGAGCCCCCTATAAAGCCCCACCGGAGTCTCCTGCCCCTGTAACCCCTGCCCCCCACCAGAGCCCCCTGCCCCTATGAACCCCGCCCCACCAGAGCCACCACTGGAGCCTCCTGCCTCTGTAACCCCCATTGCTCTGGAGCCCCCTGTCCCCGTAACCCCTGCCCCCCACCGAGCCCCCTGCCCTGCCCCTGTCGTTACCCGCACAAAATTCTCTGTGACTCGCACACTCATCAACAATCACCAAACCAGACCGCACACGCTACACAGACAGTGCTCGCCACTCCCAATAAGGCAGATGAACTTTCCCTGCTGGCCAGACAGGATCAGGTCATCTGGGGGACTCCGGTTTCTGCAGGGTGTCATTGGCAGAGTGCTGAGGTCTGGCAGCTCTGATCTCGGGGCTGTGGCCTGGAGCTGGTTCCCAAAGATCTTCCTTTTGAACCCCAGTTTTATAGTGAAACTTGAGTCTTGCTTAGCTGCACCTTAACCAGCCATTTTACTAAAATGTTACTAACCAATCCTAACATTGTAACAAAATTCTCTAACCAGTCCTACCCCACCACCTTACATAATTAATGTTGCTAGGTGTAAATTAATTAACAGACAGAAACAATCAAAGAACCGGACAGATAAACAACAGGGAAGTGGGGACCATACAGATAAAACAGAAAGGAGGATTTCACAACCGCAGCTGTTGAGAAGTGGTTTCTTGCCAGGCAGGATGCTATTGAACTAAGTTTTTCTTTAACCAGCTTAAGATCTGTCTCTGTATCTGGTGATGGCAGGTGCCATTAAGATGAGGTCTCCTCCTTATCAGCCCGATATGACATTGTTTTAATGTAATTAGATGGAATGCGAGGATGTGACTTCCTGCTTCTTGGCTCGTGGCTGCTGCTCTCCTAATAGGGCGGCAGACAAAGGCCTTACACAATGGCTACAAGAAAAGCCCGGATCCTTACAGTCCCCTCCTTAATGATGCTTGTACCAAAGCCACCGTTGCTATTCCAGGAGTCTGAGGTTGCAGGCCAGCTTCCTGTGTTCTTCCAGCCCTTCTCCTGAGGCAAGCCAGAGCGATTGTGCTCACTAATAAAGCCCATTATCTTCCAACCATCCCCACAATGGGGTGAACCAGGGTAATTAGCATACCACGTGCAGAAGGTGACCACCCTAATCTCCACCAGGAGTGATGTCCTGCATCGGCCCTAGTTTTCAGTACAGACTGATTTGCGTATTATCATGTTCTACATCCATACGTATTATTCTCCTCTCTGCGCAATACATTGTAAATGCGAATGTAACCGAGGATGAATTAACAATTTTCTTATGGTCATATTCGTGCCCGAGGTTACAGGCGTTACATTGTGATACAATTGTGGTTTAAACTTCAAGTAGTTTACAGTCCATACAGGTACATGGTATTCAGAATTTACAACTTTGTAATCTGTGTAATCTTGCAAAAACATCTACTCACTAAATAAGTCATAAAATACAGGTCGTTATTGTCTACTACTGCCATTGGACAATGACTCCTAACACAAACACATGACCTTCCTGCATATACAACAGCTGGCTTTTGTTCAGTGAATGTATCGGACACACAGCTTCTCTCTGACCTTGGCTTGGTTAACGCTGCCACCACCCAAATGCTAAAAACCCCTTTGAACCCAGGAAGGAGCACTTGGGAAATTAGCTGTAGCTACCAGCTAATCAAACAACATGCACAGACCTCTTAAGACACCAAAAATCCAACCCTGGTCTTAAAAAAGGTAAATTTTATTAGAAACCAAAAGGAAAAAATACATCTGGAATTTAGGCTTTTTGCTAGATCTTAAGAGAAACAATTACAAAAATTAAGCATCCAAACTAGCTTTCTTGGGGGTCCTGCTTAAAGGATACAAGCAACCAAAAGCATCTGGGGTTAGCACAGAGGAAATCCCCAATAAAGAAATAAACCTGATTGCGTCTATTTAAACGTGCCCTGTCCAATGATTTCTTCTAGGTCTGGAAGATGCATTTTTATACCTGGTTCAAGCCTCACACAGCATTCCTGCTGCCCTCTGTTCCCAGAGAGAGACACAAACAAAGGGAAGATTCTCCCCCCCCCCCCCCCCATTTTAAAAAGTTCTAGCCCTCCCATTGGCTCTTTTGGTCAGGTGCTCACTCCTTTTCCTTTACCTGGGGAACTTTGTTAACCCTTTACAGGTGAAGCCAGCAGAGAGCAGCCACGAGGAAGGACTTTATAGCTAACTGGCTGGCTGGGTGTCCATAAAAGGAAGCTACTCCCCCTCCCGCCCCCCCAATTTTTTTTTACCCCTTCTACAACATACACTGCACATGTCCTGGGGAAAATGCACCTTCCTTCCATAGTGTAACTTCTATAGCATTATATTAGCCATAGCAATTTGTACATAAGGTGTAACTGTTTCTTTTGTGCTCACAGAGTTTTCATGTACCCTCATCACAGTGACAGGCTTTTTACTCAGAGCCACCTTATCAGGGTTCCTAACACCCCTCTGCTGTTGCTCCAGAGGGCACTGTCTGTCTTTTTGCTAATAAAAAAAAGTTACGGAATCTCTCCCCATTCTCCGGGTTCTCGCTGCCCCTCACTACAGCCACGACTTTGGTCTATAAAAAAAATATTGAACTTTATAAAGCATTGAGGTATTTTAAGAGTTAAATGCTAGTTACCAAAGCCAAACAACACTAGTTACCTGTAAAACCAACAAGGAGTCCGGTGGCACCTTAAAGACTAACAGATTTATTTGGGCATAAGCTTTCGTGGGTAAAAAACCCACTTCAGATGCATGGAGTGAAAATTACAGATGCCGGCATTGTTACCTTGCCTGGCAAAAAGTGGCTGTCAGCCCCCACCCCTCCTGGTCCCTTTTCTTCGTTCCCTTTCTCTCTTGTTGCTCTGGGGGGTCATTCTGCCGGATAGGTAGCGACCCTTTCTGATAGCAGGCGCAGGTACTTTGCTATTGTTTACTGTGTTCGACTCCATCCGTTCAGTCCAAAAGACCTCAGGCTGCCCGCGTTCGCCACCAAATTGTTACCCGCATAAAATTCTCTGTTACTCGCGCACTCTAGGACATCCATTCCCACCGCTACCTAGTTCCTAGGGCTCCAGGCGAAAGGCACCTAACTTTACCCCTCCGTGGGCTCTACTCCTCCAGGCAAACACCCATTCCCTGTGGACACAGGGCTTAATCTTTTGTGGGTTTACAGGGTCTTTTACCATTGAAAGAGCCTCACACAGTGATATCATACGTAACCTCTATTTATTAACAATCACCAAACCAGACTGCACGCGCTACACAGACAGTGCTCGCCACTCCCAATAAGGCAGATGAACTTTCCCTGCTGGCCAGACAGGATCAGGTCATCTGGGGGACTCCGGTTTCTGCAGGGTGTCATTGGCAGAGTGCTGAGGTCTGGCAGCTCTGATCTCGGGGCTGTGGCCTGGAGCTGGTTCCCAAGAGCTTCCTTTTGAACCCCAGTTTATATAGTGAAATTTGAGTCTTGCTTAGCTGCACCTTAACCAGCCATTTTACTAACCAATCCTAACATTGGAACAAAATTCTCTAACCAGTCCTATCCCACCACCGTCATTCATTTACACCTAGCCAAATTAATTATGTAACAGACAGAACCAGACCGAGACCGTACAGAGAAACAAGAGGGAAGTGGGGACTTCACAACCACAACTTTGGATAAGTGGTTTCTTGCCAGACAGGACGCTATCGAACTAAGTTTTCTTTAACCAGCTTAAGCTGTTTCTTTACCTGGTGACAGTGGGGCCATTAGGACAGGAGCCTTCTAACAGCCCTATATTACCTTGTTTTAACGTGGGGATGTCACTTCCTGTTTCTCAACTAATGGCTGCTGCTCTCTTAATCTGACTGCAGACAAAGGCCTTAGGCCTTACACTGTAACCCCCACCCCACCGGAGCCCCCTGGCCCCCACGGAGCCCCCTGCCCCTGTAACCCCCACCCCACCAGAGCCCCCTGATCCCCACAGAGCCGCCTGCCCTGCCCCTGTAACCCCCACCCCACCGGAGCCCCCTGCCCCCCACAGAGCCCCCTGCCCCTGTAACCCCCACCCCACCGGAGCCCCCTGACCCCCACAGAGCTGCCTGCTCTGCCCCTGTAACCCCCACCCCACCAGAGCCCCCTGCCCCTGTAACCCCCACCCCACCGGAGCCCCCTGATCCCCACAGAGCCGCCTGCCCTGCCCCTGTAACCCCCACCCCACTGGAGCCCCCTGCCCCCCACAGAGCCCCCTGCTCTGCCCCTGTAACCCCCACCCCACCAGAGCCCCCTGATCCCCACAGAGCCGCCTGCTCTGTCCCTGTAACCCCCACCCCACCGGAGCCCCCTGCCCCTGTAACCCCCACCCCACCGGAGCCCCCTGATCCCCACAGAGCCGCCTGCCCTGTCCCTGTAACCCCCACCCCACCGGAGCCCCCTGCCCCTGTAACCCCCACCCCACCGGAGCCCCCTGATCCCCACAGAGCCGCCTGCTCTGTCCCTGTAACCCCCACCCCACCGGAGCCCCCTGCCCCTGTAACCCCCACCCCACCGGAGCCCCCTGATCCCCACAGAGCCGCCTGCCCTGTCCCTGTAACCCCCACCCCACCGGAGCCCCCTGCCCCTGTAACCCCCACCCCACCGGAGCCCCCTGATCCCCACAGAGCCGCCTGCTCTGTCCCTGTAACCCCCACCCCACCGGAGCCCCCTGCCCCTGTAACCCCCACCCCACCGGAGCCCCCTGATCCCCACAGAGCCGCCTGCCCTGCCCCTGTAACCCCCACCCAACCAGAGCCCCCTGCCCCCCACAGAGCCCCCTGCCCCTGTAACCCCCACCCCACCGGAGCCCCCTGCCCCCCACCCCACCAGAGCCCCCTGCCCCCCACCCCACCAGAGCCCCCTGCCCCTGTAACCCCCACCCCACTGGAGCCCCTCCCTCAGCGCACGCTGGGCTGAGCCCTCCAGCTGCAGGTCACAGTAAATGAGACCCAGAGGCTGGGGCTGTGGAGGGGGAGTCACGCGTGGGGGGCACTGGGACGAGGGGGGGTGAACTGGAGCTGTTACCTAGAGCCTGCCCCTCCCCCCGTCTGTCCATCTCTGGGATCTGGATTCACCTCCAGGGGTGGAGGCAGGAACCATCCCCCAGCCATAGGGTGCAGGGGTCACGGGGACTGAGCCCCTCAGAATAAGTAAGGGAGGGACTGAAATAGCAGGAGGGATACAGGGGGGCTGCGGGTCAGGAGTGAGGGGCACCAGCAGAGCTGTGGGGGGCAGGACTGGGCTAACAGGGGGCTGTGGGTCGGGAGTGAGGGGCACCGGCAGAGCTGTGTGTGAGAGGAGCCCAGGGCTGGGCTAGCAGGGGGCTGCGAGTCGGGAGTGAGGGGCACCGGCAGAGCTGGGGGGAGCCCAGGGCTGGGCTAGCAGGGGGCTGCGGGTCGGGAGTGAGGGGCACCGGCAGAGCTGGGGGGAGCCCAGGGCTGGGCGAGCAGGGGGAGGCCGTGGACGGCCGGGCTCGGGGGCCAGCGGCGAAGCGCGTGTGGTGCCCTGGGGCTGGCAGAGCAGCGGCATGCGGGGATGGGATTGTGGGGCCGGGGGGGGGGGGTGACTCGGCCGGGGCCGTGCGGGTCGCCCCTCCCCCCAGCGCGTGGGGGCGGGGTCCCGCGGCCCCGCCCCCTCACGGCCGCCCGGCCCCGCCCCCTCACGGCCGCCCGGCCCCGCCCCCTCACGGCCGCCCGGCCCCGCCCCGCAGGTGGAGAACGAGTACGGGAGCTACCCGGCCTGCGACTACGACTACCTGCGGCACCTGCTGGCCGCTTTCCGCGCCCGGCTGGGCCCCGACGTGCTGCTCTTCACCACCGACGGCAACAGCGCCGCCGAGCTGCGGTGCGGCGCCCTGCAGGGGCTCTACGCCACCGTGGACTTCGGCCCAGGTGCCCGGGGGGGCCGGCTCAACGGGGGGGGGCAGGATGGGGGGGCTGGCTCAACGGGGGGGGCAGCATGGGAGGGGCTGGCTCAACGGGGGGGCAGGATGGGGGGGCAGCATGGGGGGGCCCGGCTCAATGGGGGGGGCAGGATGGGGGGCTGGCTCAACAGGGGGGGCAGCATGGGGGGGGCCGGCTCAACGGGGGGCAGGATGGGGGGGGCCGGCTCACTGGGGGGCAGCATGGGGGGGGCTGGCTCAACGGGGGGGCAGGATGGGGGGGCCGGCTCAACGGGGGGGCAGGATGGGGGGGTAGCATGGGGGGACTGGCTCAACGGGGGGGCAGGATGGGGGGGGCTGGCTCAACGGGGGGGCAGGACAGTAGAGGGGTTGGCTCAGAAGGGGGGCAGGATGGTGGGGGGAGCTGGCTAGGATGGGGGACAGGATGGGGGGTCAGGACAGCAGGCGGCTGGCTCGGGGGTGGGGGGACTGGGTTGGATGGGGGGCCCGGACAGCGAGCTGGCTTAGACAGGGGGCTGGCTTAGATTGGGGGCAGAATGGTGGGGTACAGGCTCAACCGGGGGGAGCAGGACAGCAGAGGGGCTGGCTCAGAGGGGGGCAGGGCAGCGGGGGGGCAGGACGGTGTGGGGAGCTGACTCAAATAGGGGGAGCAGGACAGCGGAGGGGCTGGCTCAGACGGGGGGTAGGATGGCAGAGGGGAGGCCTGGCTCAGACGGGGGGCAGGATGGCAGAGGGGAGGCCTGGCTTAGACGGGGGGCAGGGCGGCGGGGGGGGTAGGATGGCAGAGGGGAGGCCTGGCTCAGATGGGGGGCAGGATGGTGGGGGGGAGGAGGGGAGGGAAGGGGGGCTGGCGGAGAAGCCCAACGGGCAGGGGGCCCCGGGCTGACCTGCCCCCTTCTGTCCCCCAGACCCCAACGTCACAGCCGCGTTTGCCCCTCAGCGACTCTACGAGCCCAAGGGACCCCTGGTGAGAGCGGGCACCGTGGGGGGCAGGGTGGTAGGAGTTGGGGGGTTGGTTGTGGCAGGAGCTCTGTGCGCAGACAGGCTCTGGGGGTGTCGCTCTGGGGCATGGGGAGGCTCTGTGGGGTGTGGGGCACGGGGGGGGGGGCTCCGTGGGGCACAGGGGGCTCTGGACTCCCTTGTCCCAGGAGCAGCTCCTGCAGGCTCCGTGCGGGGGACGTGGGGGGCCCTGGCTGGCGGCCGGGGCAGTGGGTAACGGCCCGTCTGCCCCAGGTGAACTCGGAGTACTACACGGGCTGGCTGGACTACTGGGGAGAGCCGCACGCCGGCAGCAGCCCCGCCCAGGTGGCTCAGGGTCTCCAGGACATGCTGCAGCTGGGAGCCAACGTCAACATGTGACTGTCCGGCCGTGTGGGGGGCGGGTCACAGGCCCTGGCCATGGGGCGCCTGCTTCTGGATCCCCGAGGCCCCGGGGTTCCTCTGCCCAGGGCTGCGTGGGGAGGTTCTGCCGGGTCCGGCCCCAGGGCTGAGTCGTGCTGGAGTCGGGGGGGGGGGATTGGCACTGCCAGCGGTGGAGGGCCAGGGCCAGCCCCCCATGCACCGACCTCGGCAGTGGGGTGCGGCTGGCCCTGCCCCGGGGAGCCCCGTGCGGCCGGGGCTCCGGGGCTGCTGCCCGGCAGCCCAGACGTTCCCTTGTCCCTGGCTCCCCGTCTCTGCGCCACCCCCAGTGCCCCAGGTGCCAACCCGGCCGTGCAGGTCGGTGCCGCGGCCCTGGAACGATTCTGGCTGGGGAGAGGGGCTCCCCCTTCCCTGCTCCAGGCAGGAGGCCCCAGTGCAGCCATAGGTCAATGCAACCGGTCCTCGCCTTCCTGCCTCCCCTCTCCACCCGCCCCCCCGGGCTCTCTCTCGGTCCCCATCCCCCCCCCCGGGTCTCTCGGTCCCCCCCCCCCCCCTCCCGCGTCTCTCGGTCCCCGTCCCCCCCAGGGTCTCTCGGTCCCCCCCCCCCCCAGGCTCTCTCTCGGTCCCCGTCCCCCCCCCGGGTCTCTCGGTCCCCGTCCCCCCCAGGGTCTCTCGGTCCCCGTCTCCCCCCGCCCCCCGGGTCTCTCGGTCCCCCCCCCACCGGGCTCTCTCTGTCTCATGCTCCCCCGGGGCTCTGGCCCCTTCCCTTGGGCAGTAGCCAGTTTACGCAGCTGCTGCATTTGGTGATTTCCAGCCCACAGTGGAAGTGGGGGGTCCCCGTGGAGTCAGGCCGGGTGGGCTCAGGAAGGAGGGAGGTGATGGGGGGTAGCTGGAGGGAGGGTGGCAGCCGCTGGGGGCTGGTGGGGCCACGCTGGGCTCTGATGGCCGCCTCTGGGTTCCCGTGTAGGTACATGTTCCAGGGGGGCACCAACTTCGGCTACTGGAGCGGTGAGTCCCCTCCCCTGCCCCGGAGGGCACAGGGCTGGCGGGTGCTGCCCGGCGGGTCCCTGCAGGGATGTGGTACCTGGGCATTGGCCCAGCCTACTGGGGCCTGGCCCAGGGAGCCCCTTCTCTGCCCATCCCTGGGGTGCTCCCGGCCCCCTCCCCCAGTAACGCGCCAGGCCCCGGTCTGGGTGGTCTCCGTGCCGCGGGCCAGGCCCCGTTCCCACGGGGCTCCCAGCAGCCCCTGGCCCCGGCCCCCCTCTCCCTGGGCTTGCCAGGCTGCAGCCCCTGCACCAGTGGGGGGCCCAGGACCGGCACCGTTGGCTCACAGCGCCTGCCTTGGCCAGGTGCTGATTACAAGGGCCGCTACAAGCCGGTGACCACCAGCTACGACTACGACGCGCCGCTCTCGGAGGCCGGCGACCCCACCGAGAAGCTGTTTGCCATCCGGACGGTCATCGGCAAGGTACCAGGGCCGGGGGGGGACACGCCTGGTACCTTGCGGAGCCCCGGGCAGAGCGCCCAGCCAGCTCGCTGCGGGGACAGCTGGGGCGAGGGCGGCTCGGCCCTGGCAGGGCAGAGGGAGTGGGGCGCCCCCCGGCGGGTGCCCTGGGTTGATGACTCTGAGCCCGAAGAGCTGGGGTGCCAGGCATGTCTCCGGCCCCCACCCCCCTTCCATCACGGCATCAGCAGGGGGGCCCGTGCCCCTGACCCAGCCTGGCCGGCTCCTCACGGGGCTTTGCTGTTCAGTTCCAGCCCCTGCCCGAGGGTCCGATGCCGCCTGCCTCCCCCAAGTTCGCCTACGGCCCCGTGCCCCTGCGGAAGGTGAGTGGCTGCCCTGGGAGCTGCCCCCCCCCCTCCCCGCCCCGGGAGGCCCCCACCCACCCGGCCTCTCTCCTCTCTTGCAGCAGGGCGCGCTGCTGGAGCTGCTGGACGAGCTGTGCCCCGGCGGGCCCATCCGGAGCCGGTTCCCCCTGACCTTCGAGGCCGTCAAGCAGGTGAGGGGGCAGGGTGGGCACCGGCCCTGGCACCAGGCTCCTCGCCTCTGCCACGGCTGTACCTGGGAAGGAAGGAGCTGGGCCTGCTGCCGCCGGGGGGCCCTGGAGAGGGTTTCCCCTGGGCAGCCCCTCGGCCCCCTGCTCCCACGGGGCTCTCACCCTCCGCTCTGCCGCAGGCTCACGGCTTCGTCCTGTACCGGACTCGGCTGCCCCGGGACGTCTGGGATCCAGCCCCCCTAAGCTCCCCTCCCGACGGCGTCTGCGACCGCGCCTACGTGCTGCTCAACGGGGTGCGTACCGGCCTGCTCCGTGGGGCAATGCCCAGCCCCTCCCTGGGGGTTAGCGCCCGTGGGGCGGAGGGGCTGGCAGTGCCCGAGACAGCCTGGGGTGGGGCTGTGCCACCCTGGCAGGGGTCCCCGCTTCTAGGCGCATCTGCTGCGCTTGGCTCCCGGTGCCCTGGTCCCCGTCTCCGCTGTGGGGCGGATCTGTCGGGGGGCGGGGGCGTTCACCCCCTGGGGTACCCATACGGGAAGGGGAGCTGGTTCCGCCTGCCCGCTGCTGGGGAGAGTCCGTCTGGTCGCTCGCCTGGCCTGTGCCTGGCAGGCCTGGCCCCAAGGGCCCTCTGGGAGGGGAGGCTGGTGCTGACCCGATTCCCGCCCGCCTGGCGCCAGGAGTACCAGGGGAGGCTGGAGCGCGACGGGCAGACGACACTGAACCTCACGGGCCAGGCTGGCGCCACGCTGGACCTGCTGGTGGAGAACATGGGCAGGATCAACTTCGGCGTCAACACCAGCGACTTCAAGGTGAGGGGCGGGAGGTGGGTGCACGGCTGCCAGGTGCCCCCGGGGCCGGGCATCCTCGGTGCCTGCAGCCCCTGCGGAAATGGGGGTGGGGGGCTGGGCAGGGACGGGGCAGCAGCGGGTGGCGCCAGGGTGCGGAGCAGGGCTGGGCAGCCTCCCCCAGGTGGACGGGCCCCTCCTGGCATGGCCCTGTGCTGCCCTCTGGACGCCAGGGAGCAGGGTTTGCCCTGTGCGGGGAGCGGTGGGCATTGGGGGGCCGAGGGGGGCAAGCCCGCGGGCGGAGCCGTCGGCTCCCGGGAAGCTGCTCGCTCTCCCGTCCCCGCAGGGCCTGCTCCGGAATCTCTCCCTGGCCTCGGCTCCGCTCAGCGACTGGCTGATTTACCCCCTGGACGTGGACTCGGCCGTGGCGCGGGGCTGGCCCCTGCCCGCCCCCCACGCTGAGGGGAGCAGGGCCGGGCTGGGGCCGGCTCTCTACACTGGGGCCTTCCAGACCCCCGGCATCGCCTGGGACACCTTCGTGAAGTTCCCCGGCTGGAGCAAGGTACCCAGGTGGGGGGCCTGGGGGGGGCAGGCAATTCTCCCACTGCGAGGTCACAGCTGCTCCCTCCCCTCTGCTGGGCGGGGAGAGGGCACCGGAGGGGGGTGTGAGCTGGAGGCAGTGGGCAGGCGGGGGGAGGGGGGAGGAGCAGTGTGCCAGGCTGAAAATGCCCCCCCCCCCCCCTCCTCATGGCCTCTCTCTGCCCCTCCAGGGCCAGCTCTGGATAAACGGCTTCAACCTGGGCCGGTACTGGCCGGCGCGGGGCCCCCAGCAGACGCTCTTCGTGCCCGGCTCCCTGCTCAGCGCCTCGGCCCCCAACAACATCACCCTGCTGGAGCTGGAGGGGGCCCCCCCCCGGCCCCTCGTGCTGTTCCTGGACCGGCCCCTGCTCAACCAGACCGTCGGCCCCCAGGCTGGGGCCGAGCTGCCGCCTCCCTAACGCCCCCCCCTCCGCCCCGGCGTCTCCTGGGACCCCGAGGGCTCCCCTGGCCCCACCGGGCGTGGCCAGCGCAGCCAGCAGGGGCGGGCGGGGGAGTCCTGCCGGCTGAGCAGAGCCATGGGGCTGCCCCGCAGTCGCAGAGGGGGACAGCGCTGCTCCCAGGGCAGTAGCAGGTACTGGGGCAGGGCCCCCCAGGCTGGGCCGGCCCCCAGCGGGCAGAGTCTGTCCCTCCGCCCATGGCAGGCGTCCGGCCCAGCTGACGGCAGCAGGACGAGCCGGGGCCCCCCCGTGCCCCACAGAATGGAGACACCGCGTTCCCTGCCTGCGGCTTGCCCTTTATTGCCAGGTTCGGGGTGCGTCGCGGCCGCGTCCTGGGGGGGCTGGAGGCAGCGCTGCCAGGGAGCCACTTTCACCCGCCCCCCAGGCTGGGCCCCAGGGGTTACATTTTATTACCCGTTAAAGCAAAGAAAATCTTGTGCCTTCCCTGGCCTGTCCGGCGTGTTCTGTCGCCCCGGTGTGGGTCCCAGAAAACCGCTCTGCCCCTCGGGGCGCCCGCTGAGCCAGAGCCCCGGGGGGCACACAAGGGCTAGTGGGGGGCTTGCTCTGGGTACTGCACCTTGGGGAAGAACCGGGCACCCGTTCAGAGCATGGCCCCCACCACACCAGGGGTGACCAGGGCCTTGGCCACAGGGGGGAGGAGGTTATGGGGGGGTTATCACCTTCCCCCCAGATCCAGCAGCAAGGGCAGCGTCCTGCGTCAGTCCCCACTTCAGCTACCCCGGGCCGGAGCAGGGGAGGGGGCCGACTCAGCCCCTGGGTAATGGGGAGGGTTCACAGGGGCTGGGCAGGGCCCATGATGCTGCAGTGAGCTCCCGCCCATGGGGTGGGGGGGGTGGGGGCGCTGCTCTGAGCCAAGCCACCCCCACCTGGCCAGGGCGCTGGGGCCCCTCCGGCTGATCCCACGGCACCAGCGTTGTGCCCTCTGGGCACAGGGCAAGGCTGCCTGGTCCCTCCTCCATCAGTCCACCAGCCACGCTGCCGCTTCAGCAGTGCTCCCCCAAGACAGGGCCCTGACCCCTGTTACTGTGAGGCTCCTGCCCAGGGGGGGGTGCTCGCCCCCCACCCAACCGGTCCTGTGCCCTGATCCCCTTCCCCTCACGGCCGGGGCACGGGCAGGGGGCTGCCCCCCAGCGACTGTCCGTTCCCACATGGCAGCCCCTGGTGTCCCGGCAGCGCGGGCGCTAGGTGGGGCCGGCGCGGCCCCGGCGATGGGCCTGCAGGCAGCCCGTGGAGCAGAAGGAGAAGTCGAGGTAGTGGAAGGGGATCCGGCCCAGCAGCGACGCCCCACACTGCCAGCAGCGCCTGCAGACCGGAAGGTAGAGCGTGGGCAGGGGGCCCGGGGCCCAGTCCCGCTCCCTGCCAGCCCCATGGGGGAACGGCGCCTCCCTGGTACCTGCCCAGCCCGCCTGGTACCTCCTGCCCCCCACCGGAACCTCCTGCCCCCCAGAGATCCACCCCAGTGCCTCCCAGGTACCTGCTGCCCCCCAGATATCCCGTCCAGGTACCTCTTGCCCCCCAGCTACTTGCCCAGCCCACCCGGTACCTCCTGCCCCTGAAGGATCCCCCCAGTGCCCCCCCAGATACCTGCCCAGCCGTTCCCCCCCCCCGGTACCTCCTGCCCCCCAGAGATCCCCCCAGTGCCCCCCTGCTGCCTGCCCCCCCCCCAATACCGCCTGCCCCCCAGGGATCCCCCCAGTGCCCCCCTGCTGCCTGCCCCACCCACCCATACCTCCTGCCCCCGAAGGATCACCCCGGTGCCCCCCCAGCTACCTGCCTAGCCCCCTCCCCGGTACCTCCTGCCCCCCAGGGATCTCCCCTAGTGCCCCCCCAGCTACCTGCCCAGCCCCCCCCCCAGTACCTCCTGCCCCCCAGGGAGCCCCCGCCCCCCCACTCCTCTCTGGACCTGCAGCAGGTTCAGTGCCCAAGGCCCCATTACCTGGTGTTGGCGAGAGCCACGCCCGTGTCCGGCAGCTGGGCAGCCAGTCTCCGCTCGGCAGCGAGGGCCCTCTGAGGAGCAGAGAGCCGGAGCCTGAGTGAGTGGGGTGAGCCCTGCGCCAGGCCCCTGAGAGCCGGGCCAGGGAGCCCCCCACGGGGTGATGCAGTGTCTGGGGCCCCCCAGGCCTCACCTTCTCCCGGTCTGGCAGGGCCGCAAAGCGCCGCTTCTCCTCCTCCTCCTGCGCCAGCCGCTGCTGCTGCCCCCTCAGCTCCTGCGCCCGCTGCTTCCGCTGCGCTTTCTGCGCCCGCTGCTTCTCCAGCCGCCTGGCCTCCATCTCCGCCGTCAGGGGCCCGGGCACCTGGGGCAGGGCGGGCTCTGTCACGCCGGGCAGTGTGGGGGGAGGGCCTGACAGCCGGGGGGGGGATTTGAGCTCCCCCCAGCTGGCCTCGGGCGCCAGGGAGGGATCTGCAGTGTGGGGGGAGGGCCTGACAGCCCGGGGGGGGGGGGGGGATTTGAGCTCCCCCCAGCTGGCCTCGGGCGCCAGGGGGGGATCTGCAGTGTGGGGGGAGGGCCTGACAGCCCGGGGCGGGGGGCGGGGATTTGAGCTCCCCCCAGCTGGCCTCGGGCGCCAGGGGGGGATCTGCAGTGTGGGGGGAGGGCCTGACAGCCCGGGGGGGATGGATTTGAGCTCCCCCCAGCTGGCCTCGGGCGCCAGGGGGGGATCTGCAGTGTGGGGGGAGGGCCTGACAGCCCGGGGGGGGGGGATTTGAGCTCCCCCCCAGCTGGCCTCGGGTGCCAGGGGGGGATCTGCAGTGTGGGGGGAGGGCCTGACAGCCGGGGGGGGGGGGGATTTGAGCTCCCCCCAGCTGGCCTCGGGCGCCAGGGGGGGATCTGCAGTGTGGGGGGAGGGCCTGACAGCCCGGGGGGGGGTGGATTTGAGCTCCCCCCAGCTGGCCTCGGGCGCCAGGGGGGATCTCAGGGCTGGCAAGCCCAGCGGAAGGCACCCACCTTGGCCCGCCCGTAGTCGTACTTGGCTGGGTGATCCACCATGAACTTGCGGAAGACGTTGCGTGTGGACTTGTCGGCAGACACACAATACGGGGGCCGCTCCTGCCGGTCCCTGGGAGCCAAGCAGAGAGCGGCTCAGGGCCGGCTGCTTCCCTGCGGCAGGCTGCCCCCCGCAAGCCCCAGCCCCTGCAGGACCGGCAGCCCCATGAGCCAGCCAGGCCCCCTCGGGGCTGCTCAGTCCTGGGGACCCCCCTGTCCCCAGCACCGCTCCCTGGCCAGCCCACCACCCACTCGATGTCCTGGGGCAGGGAACGGGGGGCAGCGTGGCCCAGAGGCTGGGGCGCTGCAGGCAGAGGGCAGCTCCCCGGGGCCGGGCCAGACAGGGCAGGACATTGACGGGCGAACGAGGACGCTGCAGCCCCCCGGGCCCATGGAGAGCCCCCAGGCCAGGCTCCGGGGGGGGGGGTGACGGGGGGGGGGGTGACTCGGAGGGGGGGGGGGGGGGGCGCTGTACCTGAGCGCAGGGTCGGCGCCAGCCTCCAGCAGCAGCCGCACAGCCAGCCCCTTCCCTGCCGCAGCCGCCACGTGCAGCAGGGTGAAGCCGGTCCGGTCGAGGGGCTCACCGAGCAGCGAGAGGAGCCCGGGGGCCGCCCCCTCACTGCGCCCCCTGCCGGGCTGCCCCCCGGCACCATCCTCGCTGCCTGCTGGGGGGGCCCCGCTCTCCGCCGCACCCAGGAGGCGCCGCAGCGTCCCCGCGTCCCCCGTCTTGCAGGCCGTGAACAGGGCGTCGCGGAGCGGGCCCAGGAGAGATCCTGGCAGGAAAGGACAGAGGAGCTCAGAGCCAGCCCCACGCCGCGATCACCACGTCTCCGTGAGAACGCGCTCCCTGCGGGTCTCAGTGCAAGGGGCCGTCACTCATTTCTGGGGCTCGTCTCTGCACCGCTCCGCTGGAGCCCAGGGCCGTGCACACAGGGGAGATCCCCTCCGCTCTACCCCAAGGCTCACGGTAGCCCTTCGCCACAGCACCACCCTGGAGCTCATGCTCAGCCATTTACCACTGACCCCCGAGTCCTTTCCAGAGGCCCCCGCCCCACGGCGGAGCCTGCAGCCCTCGCTCCTAGGGGCGGGCCTGTATTACAGCGCAGCCTGGGCGACCCGCGTCACTCTGTGCAGACCCCTCTGCTGATCGGTCCCTTTGGCTCCCTGGGCCCTGCTCAGGACATGGGAGGGGTGAACTGGGGGGGTCCGGCAGGGCAAACGGGGTGCAGGGGAGGAGCGGCCTGAGCCCGCGTAGCCCCAATGTGGCACACGCGGGCAGGGCAGAGACAGCAGCACGGCCCGGCCCGACTTACCTCCCTTCCCCAAGGCGGCAGGCTCTGCCCAGGGCCCTTCCTGGGGGTCTGCCACCGTCTCTGCTCCTGGCTGCGGGGCCGAGTGCTCGGGCTCTTCGTGGCCCCCTGGCCCCTCGGTGCGGGCCCCTGCGCCAGGAAGAACAGGGAGAGGGATAGAAACACGGTCTGGGGCCAACACCTTCCCCCCCACCCCGGGGGCATGCAGCTGCCCCCAGCCCCTGCCAGCAAAGGCCAGGTGCCAGCTGCCCCAGGGGCGAAGGCAGGGAAGCCGGTAGACAGACACACACACCCATGTTAGCCCCTCGGGCCGCGAGGGCTTTGCCCGTGAGTGGGGCTGGCAGGGCCGCCACCAGCGCCTGTCCCGGGGGAACCCCCCGTTCTCACCTCTCCCCACTTTGTCTCTCTTCTTCCTCCTCTTGCGGCTTCGCTTAGGCATCACCTCAAACTCCCGGAGCTGCAGCGTCCCCAGCGTCACCTCCACCATCTCCAGCTCCCCGGCCGGGCTCCCCTCCTCCTCCGACGGGGCTTTGGGGGAAGACAGGTGGGATTGGGGCTGGCAGGCCATCCCCGGTGCACCCTGCCAGAGAGGGCCCCCCCTTCTCTGCAGGTGAGTTGGGGGAAGGGCCAGCGGGGGATGACTGTGCCCGGATCACCCCCCCACCCCAGACCGTGCCCTGCGGCCGTGCGCTCGGATGGAGTGCCCAGATACCTGGAACCTGCTGTCCCAAGGGGGCCCACAAGGCTGGGGCACAAAGAAGAGGCAGTTGCTGCAACACAGGGTCCAGTGCTGGGCACCTTCCCTCCCCCTCCCAGGAAACCCCCATGGGGTCGGGGGTGAGTCGGCCGGCGCCCTCCCCCCTCACTCACTGCTGGTGTCACTCTGCTGGGGCTTTTCCGCCGGCGCACACGGGACTTTCCTCCAGCCCTTCCGGGGGGAGCCAGCGAGATCCGCCACCACCGTGTCCTTCCCTGCAGGACAGGAGGCTTGGGTCCGGGGGCCACCGTCTGGGCCCTGCAGAGACCATCCCCAGACAGAGGGCAGAGCAGGGAGCCACCCCCGACTCCCCTCCACAGCACTTGGGGCAGGGCAGGTCCCGCAGACAGAGCGGGGGGGGACATCGCAGCCAGACACCATCCCTGGGGGAGGAACCCCCTGCCCCCCACCCAGGTAGATTCCTCTGAAGTAGGCAGCTAGGCACGGCCAGCCCGGCCCAGGCAGAGTCTAGAAGCAATGCCAGCCTGGCCCGGTGGCCAGGGGAACAGGCAACGGGGGAGCAGACCCCTCACCCCAGCCCCCGCCCCCCCAGTTCTCACCATACACCTGCAGGGTGGCCAGGGCCGCGTGCACCCGCAGCACCTCCCGGAAGGTGGCTCTGCGGGTGCTGAAGGGGATATTGCAGACGCGGGGGTCACCCTTGTGCAGAGGGGGGCTCCTGCCGCCGAAGAACAGTGCCCGGTTGGCACGGGGGGCGCGCAGGAAGATGCGCTGGGCAGCCTGCAGATGCTGCGCCCAGCCGGCCAGTAGGTCCTGGATGTCCTGGGGGTGGAAGGGGAGGGATCACCGCTAGCTCCCGGGCCCACCTGCCAGCCCTCCTCTGCACTGGGGTACGGCCAAGCGCGGCCAGCCCTGGGGGATGCCGGGGCTACGGCCGTACAGCTTAGTGCTTCGGATACTCTCACGGCATCAGTACGGTGCTCGCTGCATCGTGGAATCCCGGGGTGTGGATGCCCTGTGTGCTGCCTGCCAGCACGACCCCCCTGCCAAGGGACAATGGGGACTCGTTAACCTTAACGACTGCTCTGATGCCTAACGGGTCCGCGGAGGGGCTTGGCTGAAGCCAGGCGCTGGTGTGGAGAGTGGGCACTTCCCAGAGGCAGTGGTGACAAAGCAGGGTCAAGGACTCCCGGGGAGAAGCTTTGGAGAGACCCAGGAAGACAGGGCCTGAGAGGCACAGGGACAGGCAGGTTTTGCAGCAGGGGGGCCCGGTGCGGCGATGGGCCCACCCACGGACTGAGAAAGCAAGCGGGCCAGGGCGGAGAGAGGGCGCCAGGCTCTGCAGCAGGATGGGCGTAGGGATTGTCAGGTCGAGATCTGGCCGTTTCTCGTGCTGTGACGTGAAGAGCTGGGGTGGGTAGATCCTATGCAGGGTGCGTGGGTGTGACCCCCGAGCGCCCGGCCGGTGGAGGTCTGCCGGGGCGGAGTTTAAGCGATGGGGCCAGCAGCAGTCCCCGGGGGCTAGGCAGGGGCCCCTGAGGTCTCAGCTCTCGGGAGGGGGAGCTAGGGAGGGGTCTGCATTTCCGTTGGGCGCTGGGCACCCCAAGCCAAGGCAGCGCCTGGACTGTTCAGATACCAGCGTTTGAATCCCTCACAGCAGTTTGGGGAGCCCCAATACGGGGAGCCCAGCAGGCTGGCCTGGGATCCTGGGATGGAGGGGGTGTTATCCCTAAATGCCTCTCTCAGGCACTGCCCGGGAGCCCAAAGGCCTGGCCCTGGGGGAGGGGAGAGGGCATCCCAAGCACAGGGGCGCCTGTCTCATGCCCCAGCCCCTACGCAGAGGGACTGAAAACATCCAGCCCCACTCCCCGGCGCTCCAGCCATAGCCCGCACCCTGTCCAGCCTCTGCCCACGGAGCCAGCTGCAGCCGGGGCCTAGGAGGGGCTGCTCCTGGCCTAGGCAGCCCCCACCCAGAGGCTGCCCCAGAACTGGGGCGTGGCCAGCAGCGAGGGCCTGATCCTGAACTGGGCCCGTGCGCTTGCCCCCACCTTGAGCAGAGCCGCCTCGTTGTAACGCCGCAGCGAGGCGCCGGCCGATCTGGGCATGGCAGCCTGGCCCTGGGCATCACGCAGCCCCTGCCCCGTGCCCCGGCGGGCACGCACCGTGTACCGGTGGAAGGTCTTGTGATCCAGCACCTCAGGCCTGGGGGAGAGAAACCTCAGAGTGGGCCGGGGCAGCAGGACCGGGACCCTCGTTGCTGTGGGGGAACAGGGCCTAAGCCCCACTCCGGCCATGGGCCTGTGTGGCACACACCAGGCTCGGTGTCAGGACTCCTGGGTTTTCTTCCCAGCTCTGGCACTGACTCACCCTGGGACCCAGGTGAGACCCTGCCCCTGCTGGGGCCGCCACACAGAAGGGAAATGAACAGACCTCTCCCAGCCAGAGCACACTGCCAGCTTCGGGGGACAGGCGGGCACAAGAAGGGCAGCCCAGGAGCTGCTGCTGCCAGGGCCCCGGGAAGGCTCTGGCAGTGCCACGTATCCCTGGGGAGAGGAGAGACACCTTCTGGGCCAGTCCCCACAAGCAGACAGGGGGCAAGGGCCCATCTCCACCCATCCCCTCTGTCACGGAGTGTGGGGGAGTCAGCGTCTGCACCCCTCTTCCCCGGATCACTGGGAGTCTCAGCCAGCCAGTAGAACAGAAGGTTTATTAGAGATGCCAGGAACACAGTCCAACCAGAGCTTGTGAGTACATCCAGGACCCCTCAGTCGGGTCCTTCCGGGGGGCAGGGAGCTTAGACCCCAGCCTGGGGCTCCCTGCGTTTTACCCCACAGCTCCAAAAGGGGGGCAGGGAGACCAGACCCTGTCTGCGTTTCCCTCCATGTTCCCCAGCCCCTCCCCTCTCCTTTGTCTCCTTCCCGGGCCAGGAGGTCACCGGATCCCTTTGTTCCAACACCTTCAGCTCTCACCTTTGCAGGGGAGGGCCGGGGCCATGTGTTGCTAGGATACAGAGTGTCGGCCCTTCTCTGTGTCCAGGCCCCTGCCCTGGGGCTCTGTAACACTCATGCACCCTTGTCCCACCATCTAGATACTCAAGCACTGCATAGGGAAACCGAGGCACCCACACAGTACTCAGGGAAAACATTAGCAACAGTCCTATTTCGTCACACCCTCTGATCCCCTCTGCCAGGGGCAGACAGCCCCAAGCCACAGAGCTCCCCTGCCCACGCCAAGGCCCTCACCGGACCCCGCCCTAGCCCCATGCTCCGGGCCAGCCGGGGACACTCACCCCCTGAAGACGGCTCCTGCAAAGTGCCCACCGCCGGTCATCAGGATAATCCAACAGGTGCCCACGCCCAGGCTCTGCAGAGATGCTACCAACTCTTCCTGCTGCTCACCACCACCCTGGCACAAGGGAAGCCGCCTGTCAGCAGCCTGGTGGCACACGCCCTGCCTGGCCATCAGCTGCCTCCCCCTATTGCAGCCCAGCGGGGTTTGACAGCTGGGAGCCGCTAGCCAGGGGCTCTGCAGGCTGTGGGGGAAGGGGCAGTCTGGGGGCTGACCCACAGGGCACGGGCTGAACCCAGACCACTTGTATATTGGAACAGCCGGATCCCGACACAGGTGGCGCTCGGCTCCCCTGCACACGTGTCCAGCTGCCCGCGGGATCACGGGGCAAGGAGGGGTCGGGGTCCCAGCCAAACCCTGCTTGCCGGCCCGTCTGGGCTATCCCGGACTGCGACCTGCTCCAGGGCCTCTGGCAGGTCACCGGGGATGGGGCTCAGCCCTGCCGGGCCATCGCTTGCCTTCTTGCTGCCCAGCACACAGCGGTAGGCGGAGAGCAGCTGGCCCTGGGAGTTGCGGAACAGGACCTTAGCCGAGCGGTGGCTCTGCTGGCCACTCCCTGGGTCCGCGTGGCCTCGGGGAGGGAGCAGGTCGGACTCGCTGCCCGAATCGGAGTCATCAGAATCGGACCCGGAGATGCTGGAGACGTCACCTGCAAACCGGGCAGGAGGGGGACAGGGGGGTCAGATGCTGAGGCGCACGAGGAAGGCACGAGTCCTAAAATGAAGAGGAGGGAACAATTCCCAGTCCACTAGGATCACAGAGAGGGACCTAGAGATCCCCCGAATGTCCACTGCCCCCCTTTGCCCCCCTCCCAGCCTTCTAGGTCACATTTGACGGCCTCTCGCAGCCCAGCCAAGGTGAACAGTGTGGAGACAACCCATCTGATGCTCAGGGGTAGCGAGCCAGGCAGATGCTGTGGAGGGGGTGCACCACGTTACGGGGTGCAGCAGGATCCTGGGGAGCAAGTGTTTGAGGGACGGAGGCATCTGCAGAACATACGGTCCTCACTGAGGTACCCGCCCATGGCCTGGCCCCACTCGACAAGTCAGAGCCAGCCAGCTCCAGGGGGCAGAGGAGGGGCTAGAACCAACCTCACCACAAAGAGCATGAGAGCGGCCAGACTGGGTCAGACCAAAGGTCCACCCAGCCCAGTGTCCTGTCTGCCAACAGCGGCCAGTGCCAGGTGCCCCAGAGGGAATGAACAGAGCAGGGAATCATCAAGTGACCCATCCCCTGTCACCCATTTCCCAGCTTCTGGCAAACAGAGGCTAGGGACCCCATCCCTGCCCAGCCTGGCTAATAGCCATTGATGGACCTGTCCTCCGGGAACGTATCTAGTTCTTTTTTTAACCCTGTTATAGTCTTGGCCTCCACAACATCCTCTGGCAAGGAGTTCCACAGGTTGACTGTGTGTTGTGTGAAGAAATACTTCCTTTTGTTTCTTGTAAACCTGCTGCCTATTAATTTCATTTGGTGGCCCCTAGTTCTTGTGTTATGAAAAGTAGTAAACAACACTTCCTTATCTACTGTTTCTACACCAGTCATGATTTTATAGACCTCAATCATATCTCCCCTTAATCGTCTCTTTTCCAAGCTGAAGAGTCCCAGTTTTATGAATCTCTCCTCATACAGAAGCCGTTCCACATCCCTCATCATTTTTGTTGCCCTTTTCTGAACCTTTTCCAATTCCAATAGACCTTTTCTGAGATGGGGCCACCACATCAGCAGGCAGTATTCAAGATGTGGGTGTACCATGGATTTATATAGAGGGAATATAGGCTATGACATGACAGGACCTGAACTCAGCCCAGAGGAGCCTCCCACATGGGGCAGGAAAACAAAGGGACCCGGGAAGCAGGCAGCTGCTGGGGAGAAGTCAAGTGTGATTGGTGCTCGGAGCTTCTCCACCCGGTCAGGTGCCACCAGAGAGGCTTCCTGCTGCCTATGGGCCCTGCTGAAGGGCTGCTGTGATGGGGTGTACCACACACTTGATGCCCCTGCCATACTGTCACCTCTCCATCCAAAGATGGCATCCTCTTTGGGGAGAAAAAAGCAGTGAGTTTAGACCTCCAAGAGCTGCCTAGAAAGGCCACCCCTAGGATCTGCTGCTAATGAAACCAACAAGAATTGATCCTCCAGCAGGTAGAAAGGCCAGGAGTGGGCAAAACCCAATCAGGGCCCAGCAGGCAAGATAGAAACAGCTAACTGCCTCCTCCAGTGGCCAGTTCCGGGTGGAGCCAGGATGGGGAGGAAGGACTGCGTCAGCTGATCCCAAAAGCCGGTCTGGTCAGGGGCCTAATCCCAGCCGCACCTTTGGACTGAGCCAGGGGCAGATTGTTTTATGTTGCAGGATTTACAGCGCAGGTGACACTTGGAGTTGGATATCAATTGTGCGGTGTTCCACCAGCTCAAGCAGGCCCATGACAGCAGCCCTTCCCGTCTGTCCCCCCTTCACCTGCACGGGTCTTCTCCTCAAACTCCTCTGCTGCGAGTGCCCGGCGCCCCAGCAAACGCTGCTTCAGGTTAAAGCGATGCCAGTCCAGGCGGTAATGCTCAGTCTGGGAAGGAAATGGAGTGAGAAGGGGCATCCCGTACCGATGATCCCCCAGGTCGGATGGATGGACGCGCACTAACCCACGCCCCGGGACTGGACAGCGCGGCGGTCCCCTCAGCCAGATGCCAGCCTGCCGGGGACTTGGGAATCAGCAGAAGCTGCCTTGCTTTTCTGGCATGTCATGGTCACTTGGTTCGCTAATGCCCTTCGTGCCAAGTTCCCATCCTGCCCCCAGGGCTGCAGAGACATGGCACCAGCTTCCTAAGAGACGCTCTGACCCTTGGGCCAGGCCTTTCCAGCGTGTGGAAGCTGGTAATGGGGCTATGCCAGAGCATCCAGACCCTGCCCAGCTGAGAGCTGCACCCGCAATTTACCAGGGGCCCGAGGAATGCACTTGACTGGCTTAAAACAGAATCAATTGCAGCCTCCTTCATCCTGTGGGTGTGGCTGATGGAGACTACAAATCCCAGCATGCAACACTGCGCCCCGGGTTGCCAAGTGGGTAAGCCCAAAATGGAGCCCTGCACTTCAGGACCAGTAGTCTCTGGGCTGCATCTCCGCATATCCAGGCCACAACTGCAGAGCTCTATGGTCCACATTTTGGCCATTCACAAATCCATTTCACACCACCCTGCTTTCCCTGCTCGCTCACAGCGCTGCCTGCTGGTGGCAATGGAAAACACACCACCCCTCCGCCTCACCCCTCAGGCTGCTGCCTACCTGCTCCTCCCTGCTGTCAAACACCCGGGAGCAGGTTGAGCAGCACATCCGGTCCGATATCTCTGGGACCCCTCGGACTCTCTCCTCCCCATCGGCCGCCACTGGCTTCTCTGAAAGAGGGAGAGGAGCTCAGGGAAGATATGCCACTTCCATTGGAGAGGGACAGAGGGCTACAGGACAGACAGGTCACTCCAAAGTGTGACTATGGCAAAGAGCCAGTGTGACTGTTCCTGACTCTGCCACTCACTTGATGCATGGCCTTGGGCAAGTTACTACACCTCTGTGCCTCGGTTTCCCCACCTATAACACGGGGATGATACCGACCCACCAAACAGGATTCGTTTCAGCGTGTGTGAAGTGTTTTGCGCTCCTCAGGTTGAAGGCTGTTGACTGGGGTAAAGCAGCTCATCACCCCACCAAGCCCCAGAGAGTGGGATCCCCCCTAGGGTTGGAATGCAGTGAAATCCCCCCACTGGACACTCTCCCGCCCTCCCTCCAGGAAGCCCCTCGGCTGGCTCTGCTGCCCCTCTAGCCAGCTCACTGGCTTTTAGACACTACCTTGTGTTATGGCATTAGAGTCTGTGGACCGCGCGTCCTCTGAAAAGCCATTGACAAGGGAGAGTCCATGCAGGAAGATGGGGTCCTGGGCAGCCTCAAACACAGATCTGACCTCGAGGGGCTGCATTGTTTCCAGCAGGAGTCTGAAGAAGGAATGAGAGTGAGGTAGAGAGAGCCATGGACAGCCTCCCGTGCCCTGTGACTTGGCACCTGTGACCTGGCAGGGGATGGGCAGGAGCAAAACTGCATTTGGCATCGTGCCCTGGAGCATACGGCTGATGGGCCATGGCCAGCCTGCTCCAGGACGGGCAGTCGTGCCGCCCCATTAGCTGGGGCACACGGGGCAAAGAGTCCGCAGTGCTGCTGTTGGCGAGGGAGGTTCCCTTCCAGGGCAGGGCCGCTGGCTTTGGAGTGAAAGGTCCCAAGTTCTATCCCTGCGGCCATGTGACCGCCGAGTGCCTGGCGAGCCTGCCACGGGCTGCACCATGAACACCAGGTACCAACCGCACCATGAGGCCAGCATCCCACCGCAGACCTGCCAACTCTTGGGAGTCGGATTTCTGAGTAAGATGTTTTTTTCCAGTCAAACAGGAGTTACCCCGCCCTGAACAGAGGAATGTGGTTCCTCCACCAGGCAGCTAATTACAAAGTACTGTGAAAGACAATGAGAATTCATTTACACTCAGATAAACAAAGCTGTCAAGCTAACAAGAGACAGGAGCCTACACCCCAGCAGGGAAGAGAAACTTCATCGGACATAGAAAGGGGGGGGGGGGGGAACCCTCAAATAAGCAACTGAATCAACTAGAAAAAAAATGAGAGTTCGAAAAGTGAGGCATGGCCAGGGCTCCAGCTGTCAGCCTAGGTGGCTGCTCCCCTGCTAGCCTGGGAAGTGGAAGAAGGGACCCCACTGCAGTCCTCCCACCCCAGGTTCGGGGAGGGTGAAGAACCCCAAGGAGCAGAGGTGAGGCTGGGGGCTGCAGTGGGGCGCGTGAGGGCTGATGGGTGGGAGGGCTGGATTGATAGGGGGGTTTGGGGCAGATGGGGTGAGTGTTGGGAGGGTGAACTGAGGGCAGTGGGAGGCAATGGGGGAGAGGGGCTGAAGGGGGGGTTGCGTGGGGAGAGAACTGGTGCGGGGCTGGGGGACAGGATAAAGCGCTGGGCAGGAGACAGATGTTGGGGTGGGAGCTCCTGCAGCCAGCCCATGTGGAGGTGCGGGGGACGCTAATTGTCCCACACACACCCCCTGGGAAAGGCGGGGGTTCAAACGCCACAAGACTGACCGAAAACACACAATTAAATCTGGGTTTAAATGTCACGATTTGGGGGCCAATTGCTGGGTTTTTGAGGGTCCGACGCACGACTGTCGACCTCCTGAAGGTGGCAATGCAGTTAGAGGGGTCAGCACAGGCCAGGGACGGCCCACAGTGCCCTAACTGCCCAGCAGAGCCCAGGGGATCCCACCCCCAGATTGGCCAGGACGGCCAGGGGATCCTGCCCTCCCATTGGCCAGAACGGAGAGGGGATCCCGCCCTCCCATTGGCCAGAACGGAGAGGGGATCCCGCCCTCCCATTGGCCAGGGGATCCCGCCCCCAGATTGGCCAGGACGGCCAGGGGATCCCACCCCCCTCCCACCCTCCCATTGGCCAGGGGATCCCACCCACTCCCCATTGGCCAGGACGGCCAGGGGATCCCACCCCCCCATTGGCCAGGACGGAGAGGGGATCCCACCGCCCCCATTGGCCAGGGGATCCCTCCCACTCCCCATTGGCCAGGGCGGCCAGGGGATCCCGCCCCCCCATTGGTCAGCACCTTCCGACCATGCCCCCTACGGGGCCCGGCGGGTCCTGCTCCCCCATGGGACGGGACGGGGCACTGAGAGCCCCGGGCCGCGAGGGCGGCGCTCACCTATCCCGGGAGGAAGCGAAGAGGATAGCGCCTCACCCGGAAGTCAACGACGCGCGCACCGATGCGTCACATCCGCCCTACTACGGAGCGCCGTCGAGGACAACCCTGTAGCCCCGCCCCTACCGCCTCGCACCCGCCCTCGGATTGGCCCCCGCGGCCCCGCCCGCAGGCCCCGATTGGCCGCCGGCGCCGCCAGTTCAGCGGTGGTGACACAGGAGGCGGCGGCCCGGCCCGGCCTGGCGCAGGGAGGGGGCGGCTGGGGGCCGGTTACCGGGGAGACCGGGCAGGTGAGGGGGGGGCTCTGTCCGCCGAGGACCCAGGAGTCCGGCCGCGCTCGGCCCGGGCCGCCGGGAGCCGGGGCGGCGTCAGGGCCGCGGCGGGGCCCGGGCAGGAGGGTCCCGGCCCCGGGCCCGGGGGGGCTGGTCCGGCTCCCCCCGGCTCTGACCCCGCCTCTCCCCCGCAGGCCCCGGCGCTCCATGCAGCCCGGCGGGCCGGCGACATGGCGCACTTCGACACGCAGTACCAGCGCCTGGAGGCCTCCTACAGCGACTCGCCGCCGGGGGAGGAGGATCTGCTGGTGCACGTCCCCGAGGGCAGCAAATGTGAGCGGGGCCCGGCGGGGGTCGGCTCTCCGGGGGGGGACCCCCCTTCTCCCGGGGCCTTCCGTCCGGGGGGGGCGGCTCTCCGGGGGGGGGGAACCCCCCTTGTCCCGGGGCCTTCCGTCCGGGGGGGGCGGCTCTCCGGGGGGGGGAACCCCCCTTGTCCCGGGGCCTTCCGTCCGGGGGGGGGCGGCTCTCCGGGGGCGGGGACCCCCCTTCTCCCAGGGCCTTCCGTCCGGGGGGGGGGCGGTCTTCCCTGTGCCCCTAGACACCGGCTCTGATCCGGAGTGGTGATTCCTCTTCCTGGCGCTGTGTAAACCCGATAGCAGCCCTTGGGAACCGGGGGGCTGCGGGGAGCCGGTGGGGGGGGGGGGGGTGCTGCAGGGCCCCAGCCTGCCCTGCGCCCCGGGTTGTGTCACAAGCCTGACTAGCCAGCAGCAGCCAACTTCCCCCACCCCCCACCTCTGCTGGGCCCACCGCTGCGTCGCGAGCCCCTGTCACCCCCTTTGCCTCCTCTCTTCCCTACAGCTCCCTGGCATCACATCGAGAACCTGGACCTCTTCTTCTCTCGCATATCCTCGCTGCGTGCGGAGGGGGCCAGGGGAGCGGCCGCTCCGGCCCTGGCAGGATGGTCAGACCAGCATCAGCTTGACACCGTGTGCCTGTTTGGCGGAGGTCGGAGTTGGAATAGCCGGCGCAGGTCCCGTCTCCTCGGGGGCTGGATTGCTCCCGGCCCTGTGGAGTCCCACCGGGCCAAGCAGTGGCGTTTCCACCCCTTCCCTTGGGAGAGTGCGGGTGGGGGCTGTAGGGGGACAGAAATGGGATGACGGCCTCCTGGCCGTGCTAGGCTCTGGATATGTCTTTACCTCCCTCTGTGCTGGCCAGGTCCCTCAGGTCTTGCTAGGGTGACCAGACAGCAAGTGTGAAAAATCGGGACGGGGGGTGGGGGGTAATAGGAGCCTAGATAAGAAAAAGACCCCAAAATCAGGACTGTCCCTATAAAATTGGGACATCTGGTCACCCTAGGTCCTGCCCTTGCAGACTTTGGAGAGGGCTCAGGGGGGTCTGAGTGGAGTGTTCACAGTTCCGGGGGGGCTGGGTTTCTGTGACAGGCTAGCGCTACCCTCAGCCTGGGACGGGGATGGAGGCCAGGCCTCAGGAGCACTTTGTAGCTAAGCAGAGAGTGCACTTGCCTGGCAGCCTCCGTCCTGACTGGTGGCTAGGGGGTGGCTTGGCATGGGAGGGGTTTTCTCTCGGCTGGTGGCCGGAGAGGAGGGGTTGCCAGGCTGTTCTCCTTGACTGCAGCTCCCACGTCTATAACCTGCATCAGAAGAACGGCTTCACCTGCATGCTGATTGGTGAGATCTTTGAGCTCATGTAAGTCTGGAGTCCCCCTGCTCTGGGGGTGAGGAGGCCAGGGAGGGGGCAGGTTCTCTCCATGCTCTCGCTGCCGTTGGGGGGAAGGGCCCCGTTCCCTTAGGCCCCGGCGTTCCTGCTATCCCTGCACAGCCATGGCTGAGAGTTGGGCTTGAGGGGGTGAGGTGGGAGGTGGTCGGGGCCACTCCCCTTTCAATCAGGACCTGTCTCCCTCTCCCCCCCTCTCTCTTTTGGCCATCTCCATCCCCAGGAATTTGTCTCCCACTCCTCAGAATCTGCCCCCGTCATGCCACGGGCAGTGGGGTGTGACCCAGCAACCACTCCTGGCTGTGGTGTGTGAGGAGTTGGGGGCAGGAGGAGCATTCCCCTCTGGGCTGCCCCTCACAGCTACTGCCTTTCCCACAGGCAGTTCATTTTCGTGGTGGCCTTCACCACCTTCCTCGTCAGCTGCGTCGACTACGACATCCTGTTTGCCAACAAGATGGTGAATCACAGCGAGCACTCCAGCGAGCTTGTCAAGGTGACACTGCCAGATGCCTTTCTGCCTCCCAGCGTGTGCAGTGCAAGGTAAGGGCAGCAGCCACGCCTCTGCCCCCAGCCCTGGCATCCTGCCACTCTTCCAAGGCCATGTTAGTGTGAGCTCCCTCTTTGCCCATCTCCAGATGGGAGCTAAAATCCAGGACTCCTTCTGGAAGGAGGACAGTGGGAGTGGCCGAACCTCACCCACGCGCAGTACGCAGCCCTTGCCCTCCTCATCCGTAGAGGCATGTAGCCTGCCAAGATTGCAAGTCCCTGGTTTCTCTTGGTCTGAGTGGCCAGGCCGTGTTGTATTCTGGGTCATGTAATCCCCAGGAGTTGCGTCTCTGGGTATGTTGGTGCTTGATGGCAGTGTTGCTGTGTGCTGTTACATAGCTGGTGCATCCCTCCCCAGAGGTGGCCACATTCTGGTGGTGGGTGAAGCGATCCCTTGACAGTGCACATAGCTTGGGCTGCTGTGGGATGAGGCTCTGCCGTGGGGCGTGCCAAAAGGCAAGCGTTGCTGTGAGTCTCTTCTCCCTTGCAGAATCCAGCAGAACGGCTTTCTCATTTCCATCCTGGTGATAGCGGGGGTTTTCTGGGTCCATCGGCTCATCAAATTTATCTACAACATCTGCTGCTATTGGGAGATTCACTCCTTCTACATCAACGCCCTCAAAATCCCCATGGTGAGCGACCCTGGGGCTGGAGCACTGGGCTGTTGAGGCTGAGCCCTGCCTCCGCCCCCCAGCTCGGGGCTCCCTTGCTGAAGCTGTAGGAGAGGGGTTCACCCGCCCATTGCCCTCAGGGGGTCTGGGGTCTCCCTCTTTCGGGCCTCCCTTGGGAGTTACGTAATCCTGTGTGTCTCCTTACCGCTTGTCTTCAGCCAATCCCTTTGCTGTATAACCTCTAGGCTTTTCTTTGCCGCGCTCACAGCAGTGTCCCAGCCTCCGAAGTGTAAAGCAGTTTATTCTCATGCCATCCCCAGGAGGTGGGGCAGGGTCTCTATCCCCATGTACAGATAGGGAAACCGAGGCACGGAGGGGCTAGGCGTTGCCATGGGGGAGTCTGGCAGAGCTGGGTATTGAACCCCAAGTCCCAGCCCAGGGTCTCCCTGGGAGAGAACTTGGAGAAGTCGAGTAACAGCAGGATCCTTTACACTAAGTTTTGCCTGTGGAATAGGCAAGGGCCTGGGACTCAAACACCTGGGTTCTCCTCCCAGTCAGCTGCAGGCCCCCCCATGGGGCACTGGGCACGTCCCATCATTTCCCCGTCTGGGAAGGGGGAAGCTACGAAGGGCTGGGAGCTCTCGGTGGGACGAGTGCCTCGGGGGTAACGGAGACATCGGAGAGCCACGCTTTGCGTGCGTGTGGCGATGTCCCGGGTAGTTCTCTAGCTCTTTCCTGCCAGCCCAGGTGGGGTGAATGAGGCTCCCCTCCCCCCCGAGGGCTGCGTTTACCCCTCACTGGGAACCCCAGGGCAGCACACAGGGCAGGGCATTGATGTGAGACTGGAACTCCCAGCATGCAGCCTGGCCTGTGTCTGGGGAATGTTGGAGCGATGCATGCTGGGACCGGTAGTTTCTGTTGGCCGCTCGGTAGCGTTCCCCGGGCCCCGTTGGTCTCGCCCACATTCTAACCCTGCCTCCTCTCCTCCTGGCCAGTCCAACCTGCCCTATTACACCTGGCAGGAGGTGCAGGCTCGCATCGTGCAGATCCAGAAGGAGCATCAGATCTGCATCCACAAGAAGGAGCTGACGGAGCTGGACATCTACCACCGCATCCTGCGCTTCAAGAACTACATGGTGGCCATGGTGAACAAGTCGCTGCTGCCCATCCGCTTCCACCTGCCCGGCCTGGGCGACACCATCTTCTACACCCGCGGCCTCAAGTACAACTTCGAGCTCATCTTCTTCTGGGGGCCCGGCTCGCTCTTCGAGAACGAGTGGAGCCTCAAGGCGGAGTACAAGCGGGGCAGCAACCGGCTGGAGCTGGCCGACAAGCTGAGCGCCCGCATCCTCTGGATCGGCATCGCCAACTTCATCCTCTGCCCCCTCATCCTCATCTGGCAGATCCTCTACGCCTTCTTCAGCTACACCGAGATCCTAAAGCGGGAGCCGGGCAGCCTGGGCGCCCGCTGCTGGTCGCTCTACGGCCGTTGCTACCTGCGCCACTTCAACGAGCTGGACCACGAGCTGCACTCGCGCCTCAGCAAGGGCTACAAGCCGGCCTCCAAGTACATGAACTGCTTCATCTCCCCCCTGCTCACCATCGTGGCCAAGAACGTGGCCTTCTTCGCCGGCTCCATCCTGGCCGTGCTCATCGCCCTCACCATCTACGACGAGGACGTGCTGGCCGTGGAGCACGTCCTCACCACCGTCACCCTGCTGGGCGTGGGCGTCACCGTCTGCAGGTGAGACGGGCCGGTGGGCCCGCCTGCCCTGGGGGGGAAAGGGGAGGCCCTCTGCTCCCAGCCCCCCAAGGCTGCGGGTCTGCCCTTGAGCCACAAGTGAACATAAGTCTGCTTAGGGAGGCCCAGGACTGGAAATGGGGAGCAGTGGGTCAGGCCAGGAGTGAGGGGCACTGGCAGAAATCTTGGGGGGGGCGGGGGTAGGGAAGGAAGAGCCTGGGGCCAAAGTGCTGGGGGTGGGGGTTGCATATCAGGACCGAGGGGCATCGGCAGAGCTAGTGTGGGGCCCGTCTGGGGTAGCAGGGGACTGCGGGTCGGGACTGAGGGGCACTGACAGGGCTGGGGGTGGGCAGGGCTGGGGTAGCAGGGGGCTGCGGGTCGGGACTGAGGGGCACTGACAGGGCTGGGCAGGGCTGGGGTAGCAGGGGGCTGCAGGTTGGAATTGAGGGGCACTGGCAGGGCTGTGGATGGGGGGCAAGGCTGGGTCACAGGGGGCTGTGGATCGGGACTGAGGGGCACCAGCAAGGCTGTGGGAGAAGCTCTCCCAGCCCTTCTCTAGGTGTGATCTCCCCCCGGCATGAGACTCCAGGCCCCGCGGGGTTCTCTGGGAAGTGCCGTCCTTCCTATCCTTGTCCTGCCCCCCTGCAGGTCCTTCATCCCAGACCAGCACCTGGTGTTCTGCCCAGAGCAGCTGCTGCGGGTGATCCTGGCACACATCCACTACATGCCCGACCACTGGCAGGCCAACGCCCACCGCTACGAGACCCGGGATGAGTTCTCTCAGCTCTTCCAGTACAAAGCGGTGAGCCCGGCCCCTCTGGCTAGCTCGGCCCTGGGGCGGGATTGGACTGGCTCCTGCGCTCCGCTAGGGGCACTCGCTGCGCCCGGGGGAGAGGGCTGGGGTCTCTGACACACAGGTGCCAGCTCAGGGCCGCTGTCTGGTGGGCTGCGATGCCCAGAGAGAGGCTGGTGCGTGCGAAGGGGCGGGGGGGCAGATTTGTGTTACCAATTTGCCTAGGATTTTAGGTGATGAGTTTGAGATCGCAGGAGCGTTTGGGGAGGAGATGACGAAACACACCAAGTGTTTGAGTTTTAAAGCTTTATTAATAAAATAACAGCGGCGAGCGTTGGAACTGCTTTTACGTTCCTTCGAGGAAGGAAGAAAGCGTTAGTGCTCCAAGCCCTAACCCACTTTTACACTTACACCCGCACTACTGAGGCTGGCCACGCCTGAGTGTAACGTAAGAAGAAGAGGGGGAGGGTGGACGGGAGTTTGTTTTGCGCAGAGGTTGTTCGGGGTTCGCTGTGATTTTACTTCTGGGAGGGTTTTTAAGTTTGGGGTTTTTTGGGGGGTGTTTTGTTTAAGGACCTTTGTTTTTGGTGGTTTTTGTACCAGTTTTAACCAGGTTTTTGTGAGGTTTTTTTAGCTTTTCCATAACACGCCGGCTAGACTTTGTTGCAGTCTTTGCAATGCCTGCAACAGCGTTAGCAACATACAACACTAATCTACGTCCCCAAGAAACCTAAGGAAGGGAGCTATTGGGCTGGGGACGTGCGTGTGCCTCACTCCCCTGGGCCGTGGGTGTGATGGCTCAGCAGCTCCGGTGTGATTCCCCAGAGCAAGGGACGTGGGTGGGTGGGTCAGCTGGCGGCAGAACACTGGGGGAGGTGATACTGACATGGGGCTTCTCTTCGGGAACGTTCCCTAGGGGGCCCTCCCAGTCGCGGTGCGGCAGCCCCCTCGGCCTGCCTGGGCTGCGCTCATCGCTGAGCGCCCACCTCTCCCTTCCCAGGTGTTCATCCTGGAGGAGCTGCTGAGCCCCATCGTTACCCCCTTGATCCTCATCTTCTGCCTGCGGCCCAAGTCCCTGGAGATCATCGACTTCTTCCGGAACTTCACCGTGGAGGTGGTGGGCGTGGGCGACACCTGCTCCTTCGCACAGATGGACGTGCGCCAGCATGGGCACCCGGCGGTAGGGCCCGTTCCCCTCCCCCTGCACTGGGGGGTCCTGCCCGTGGCTGGAGCCGAGGCCCAGGCTGAGGTCACCCATGGAGTTCTGCCAGGCAGCCTGCCAGTCCCAGCATGCATTGTGGCCAGGCTGCGCCAATCAAGCTGAAGCGTTGCATGCTGGGGCCTGTAGTCTCAGTGGGCTGTGTTGTTGCAATCGCGTAGCTAACATCCGGGCACGCTCCGTGGGGTGTCCCATTCATTGAGTGCATGCGCCCCGCTGGGCAGGTGAGGGGCTCGTGCGCCCCGCTGGGCAGGTGAGGGGCTCGTGCGCCCCGCTGGGCAGGTGAGGGCTCGTGCCCTGGAGTGGGGGCATGTGAGCGTCGGAAGGCCCTGGAGCTGGGCGCGCGTCTCCTCCAGCGAGCAGTGTCCCGGGCCAGCTGCGTGAGGCTGCTGGGGAGTTCCTGGGTTTGTGCAGCCTGGCCCTGTGGGGCTCCCCAGGCCCCCCGCTGGGTGTATGGCAGTCCCTGGGGGGAGGGATCCAAGGGGGGGTTTGGAGCGGACCGCTAACCTCACCCGTGTGCTTTGCAGTGGATGTCCGCAGGGAAGACTGAGGCCTCCATCTACCAGCAGGCCGAGGATGGCAAGACCGAGCTGTCCCTCATGCACTTCGCCATCACCAACCCCAAGTGGCAGCCGCCCCGCGAGAGCACGGCCTTCATCGGCTTCCTCAAGGAGCGCGTGCTGCGTGACAGCAGCGTGGCGCTGGCCCAGCAGGCCATGCTGCCCGACAACGCCCTCTTCACCTCCATCCAGTCCCTGCAGTCAGAGTCCGAGGTGCCCCGGCGGGTCGCGGGTGGGCGGGAGAGGGGGGGCTCTGGTGCTCCACGGCTGCCTGGAGGGCAGGGGTCTTGCGGCTGGCCCGCATTGTCTAGCTGGCCCAGTGGGGCTGGCGCAGGTGGCCGGTGCAGTGAGTTTGCTGGGTCTGAACCGGGCTTGGGTTGGGTCTCCAGGGAGGGCTGGGCCCGTCTCCATGGGTGTCCGCATGTTCTGGCCTGGATCAGGCAGGAGGGGCTGCCTCCCAGGGTGTGTGGAGGGTGGGGTGTTCTGGGGTTCTTCCCTGCAGCACGGGGGGGGCTATAGGGTCTGGAGTTCCCCCAGGGAGCTGGGTTGGGGAGGGGCCCTGTGCTGGTGGCTGCCTGTCCCGGGCTGTGACTCCCCCCACTTCCCATTGCAGCCTCACAGCCTGATTGCCAACGTGATCGCGGGCTCCTCGGCCCTGGGGTACGCAAGCCACGAGCTACAGGCCTCCCGCCAGCTCTCCGAGGTGGCCTCTGCCCTGCGCTCCTTCTCCCCGCTCCAGTCTGTCCAGCCAGCTCACAGCGGCTTCCAGGCGTCCGGGTCCCACGTGGAGGGGGCACCGCCCCGGGCCCACAGCACCATGACGGCTTCTGGGTAAGAGTCTGCTGAGCTGCGCCAGGCACCTCCTCGGTGAGCAGGGACCTTGCAAAGCCCAGGCCCTGCTCCTGCGGTGCTGGGGCCCCCTCGTGTGCCTGAGACCGAAGGGATTGCTCCCCTGGTTCACTGGGCCCATGCTGCGCCTGGGCGCTGCTGGGAGCAGCTCACAGCGCCTCCTGCTGGCACGCTCGGAACTCCGCTCCTCGCCCACACGCCTGGGGACGAGTCCCTGCGGGGGCGGGGAAGCTGCCTGCTCTGAGCCCTCCCCTGCAGTGGAGCAGGTTACCCAGATGGCTAGGACAGGAATTGCCCCAAGGGTTGGCTCCGTAAGTGACTGCCCCCCGCCAGGAGGGGGCGCTGAAGCACTCCTGACCCCCTGTGATGGGGACACGGCCGCAGCCTCAGGCACTGGCTCAGTCCCCTGCTTGGGGACCTGTGGCTCTTGGGGGTGCCTGCGTTGGGGCTGGACCCCGCCTGTCTGGGCAGAGGCTGCGTGTATCTAGGGTGCAGAGGGGGCCAGTGGAGAGAGTGGGTGAGGTGGCCCCAGGGGACACCCCATAGCCCTGCAGTGGGGCTGGGCAGGGCACGTCCCCGATTGCATCGAGAAGGGCTGGGCCGGCCCCTGGGCCCCAGCCCCCCTCCCCCAGCCCTTCTCTGTGTGCCGGCTGCAGCACGGACGCCAGAACGGCGAGCTCGGGGAGCAGCGCCTGGGAGGGCCAGCTGCAGAGCCTGATCCTGTCGGAATACGCCTCCACCGAGATGAGCCTGCACGCGCTCTACATGCACGAGGTGAGCGGCCGGCTCGTGGGGGGGTCTCCCTGCCCAGGCAGGCTCGCCACGCTGGGGGTGCAGGGCGCTCTGGCGGCTGGAGAGAGGGGTGCTGTACCCAGGGGGTAAGGGAGATCCCGCAGAGACCGCCAGGCCCATCTCCTTCCCCTGCGGCGCTCCCCAGCGCTGGCTGTCTCTGCAGGGCCCCACATGCCCCCGGAGCGCAGGGGGGCTGGCGCAGAGCGGACCCCGTCCTGCACTGGAGTCGCAGAGGGAGCAGCAGCGCCGGGAGCTGGCGGTGCAGGGGGAGAGGGAAAGAGCCAGAACTACCGTGGGGCTGCCGCGGTGGCTGAGCCGCTTCGCCCTGGGCTCCCGCAGGCTGGATGCGGGGTGGGGCCGCGGCTCTGTCCCCCTCCCTGCTTGTCTGACCCGCCCCGTTGTGTTGTGCCCAGTTGCACAAGCAGCACAGCCAGGCAGAGCCCGAGCGGCATGCGTGGCACCGGCGGGAGAGCGACGAGAGCGGGGAGAGTGCCCCGGAGGAGCCAGATGCTCAGAAGGGAGCCCCCGCCGCCATCCCCCGCTCTGCCAGCTACCCCTTCTCCTCGCCACGCCAGCCTGCGGAGGAGTTGGCCACCGTGCAGACGGGCTTCCAGCGCCGATACGGCGGCATCACGGGTACGTGCTGGGGCGACTGGGTGCCAAGGCTGGGGCAGTGGTGTGAGACTCCCCTCCAGACAGGGTCCCCCACTCCAGACGGAGCCTCCCAACATAGTCCCCGTCCCCCTGGCCAAGGGGCGCTGGCAGCGCTGCCTTCCCGTGGGTCCACACGCTGGTTTGTCGTCATAGGGTCGCTGAGCTCCTACCAGGGGAGCGGTCAGCTGGGGCATGCTGCCCTGGCTCCCACCCAGTAACCCACCTCACTCGGGGGTGGGGGGCCGAGAGCCCCCGACTGGTGCCCTGCTGGAAGCTGGCACCCGAGCCTGTCTCACCCGCATCGACAAGTTCTGACTCTCCTGTGCCCGTGCCGCAGATCCGGGCACAGTGCACAGAGCCCCGTCGCACTTCTCCCGCCTGCCTCTCGGGGGCTGGGCTGAGGACGGACAGTCGGCGCGACACCCGGAGCCAGTTCCAGAGGAGAGCTCGGAGGATGAGCTTCCGCCTCAGATACACAAGGTACGGCCCAGGCGCCCGCCCTGTGCCCGGCTCTGAGCGGGGCATTGCTTACCCGGGCAATGAGTGCTGCCCTGAGGGGGGCGCTGGGGCTGCTGGCGGGCCGGTGCCGGTAACTCCCTCCCCCGGAGAGATTGAAAAGACGGGGACTGGAAAAGAGCCGACTAAGGGCGGCTCTGGTAGAGGTCCATAAAATCGTGTCTGGTGTGGAGAAGATGAATAGGGAAGTGTTATTTACCCCTTCCCGTAACATTAGAGCCAGGGGTCACCCAATGACATTAACTGGCAGCAGGTTTAATGCAAACAGGAGGAAGTAGCTCCTTGGGGGGAGGGATAGCTCAGTGGTTTGAGCATTGGTCTGCTAAACCCAGGGTTGTGAGTTCAATCCTTGAGGGGGCCATTTAGGGATCTGGGGCAAAAATTGGGGATTGGTCCTGCTTTGAGCCCCTAGGGGGTTGGACTAGATGACCTCCTAAGGTCCCTTCCAACTCTGAAATTCTATGATTCTAAGTATTTCTTCACACAACGCACAGACAACCTGTGGAACTCCTTGCCAGGGGATGTTGTGAAGGCCTAGCGTATAACTGGGTTCAAAAAAGAACTAGAGAAGTTCCTGGAGGACAGGTCCAGCAATGGCTATTAGCCAGGATGGGCAGGGATGCAACCCCCTGCTCTGGGTGTCCCTGGCCTCGGATAGCCAGAAGCTGGGAGTGGGTGAGAGGCTGGATCAGTCGATAATTGCCCTGCTCTGTTCATTCCCTCTGAAGCACCCGGCCCCGGCCCCTGTCAGAGGCAGGGCGCTGGGCTGGATGGCCACGGTCCTGACCCAGCGTGGCTCTCTCCTCCAGGTGTAGCTCGGGGGGCTGAGGATCTCGTGGGATTCCGGACTCTGGAGCAGCCTGGGCAGCAGGACCCAGGGTCCCGGCCCCTCCCCTGTCCCCAGAGGTGGGGCGGGCAGAGGTGCCCAGCGCTGGCGTTCATGCCGGAGGGACAGAACCCCCACGTCAGCGCCTTGCGGTGGAAGCTTCTGTACAGACGTGTGTCAAGCCAACATCACTCTGACTTGTGTTGGGTGAATGCGTGTGTGAGTACATACGTGTGTCCGTGTCCGCATATGTGTTGTCCGTGTCGGAGGGAATCGGGCGAGAGCTACACGGAGCACCGCAGAGCCTGCGCGAGGCCCGCGACCCGCGGCTGGCAGGGGACAGCTCCGCGGGTTCCGGCTGCCGGCGGGAGAGGCCACCGTGGAGTCCCTGAGCAGAGCCAGCGACACCTCGTCCAGTCCAGATAAAGACCCCCCCTTCGAGCTGCAGCCGGCCCGGTTCCCGCGGGGGGGGGACGCATCAGAATCTATTTTTGTAACACGGGCGGAGAGTTGGTTTCCCCTGAGGACGAGCGTGCTGGGCTCAGCCTTTACAACGCTGCCCCCCTCCCCGCAAGCCCATGCGGCTCCGTGTTCTGGCCCCGAGCTGTCCTGTGTGTGGTGCGGGGGGCGCCAGGGCTCCCCCCAAGAGGTCCCACGCCCCACTTGCTGCTATTGTCCGTGAGTCCTGGTGCCTGGACTCCTCTCGCCTCAGAGCGCAGACAGCCTGGGCAGCCGTAGAGTGACTCCCCCGCGCTGCCCCCTCCCAGCGTGCCAAAGCCCTGCTCTCGGGCTAGAGGGGAGCTCCGTCTCCAGGGCCTCTGCTGAGCCTGCCGGCCAGTGGGCTGCTCCCCATACTGGCCCTGGCCCTCTGGGAACTCCAGCAGCCTCCCCTTGGACGGCAGAGCCGGGGGGACAGGCCCACTCCTCTGCCCTGGCCCACTCCTCTGCCCCGGCCCCCGGCCCACTCCTCTGCCCCGGCCCCCTCAGTCAACACTAACGTAGCCAGTCAAAGGAAAGAATCCGGTGCTTAAAGCAGCTTTGTCCTTGTCGTCTTCCCCCCCCCTCCTCCCCCGGGGAATCTGGCCTGGGCCCCTAGCAGGGGACGGGCCACGCTGTGCCTCTGAAGGGTCCCTGGGCCAGGAGGCAGGGCCCGATCACTGCTGCAGGGCCCAACAGTGGCTCTCGGCCTGCTGCCAGGGGGTCTCCTCCGGGTCGTCTCGGCTTTCCAGCTGGCCACCTGGCCCTGAGAGCCCCTGAGCCCGACTCGGAGCTGGGAGCCTCTGCCCCGTGCACTTGGCCTTCAGGTTCAGGGGAGTCTGCCCAGTGTGCCCCTCGCTGCGGTTTCAGGGCTGCTTTCCTGCCCCAGCAGGGACCCTGGGCCCCAGCTCCTGGCTCTGACCCCCTCCCCCCTTGCTGGTGCCCTCCCGGTTGGAGCCGGCAGCCACCCAGGCGACGAGCACCCAGTCTCCATGGCAGAGCTGGGGGAGGAGAGGCAAACAGACCCCCCCACCCCCCTGAGATGGCCGGTGGGGGGGTGGCTGTGCTGCTGCCTCCCTGCATGACCTCGGGGGTTCCAGGACCCCACCCCCCCTCCCACCCCCCCCACTGTCCCCCCGGAAACTAGCGGAGTTCATTATAAATTAGCACATGGGCGGCCAATCACAGCACCGTGAAGTGGGCGGCTTTGGCCAATCCGAGTCCAGCTCTCCTAGGGGTGGGGCTATTCTGAGTGACAGCGGCAGGTCCCAGGGGCCAGGCTGATGCTACCCCCTTCTCCCTGCATCCACAACTGACAATCACCTGCCTGGCCCCCCAGCCCCGCTCCTCAGGCCGGGGCCCCCACAACGCTGGGCACCTCGCCAGAGCCCGCTGGGGGGCAGGACTCCTGGGGTCTCTCCCCGGCTCTGCCACGGGCCTGCTGTGTGATTTGGGGCCGATCACTTGGCTGGCTGTACAGCAGGGCTGAGGAGGCTCCCCCGCAGTGAGGGGGGGGCTCTGCGGGTTGTTCCTAATCCCCCCGCCCGGTTCTCCTGAAGGGGCTGGGGACCCCCTGCCTCCGTGGGGCACGCCCTGAGCTTTACTATTGGTGCTTTACAGGTTTGATGAGGGACAAAGTGCTCCAGTGGCCTTTGAAACAGGCCAGGTCTCCTGCCAACCAATGCCAGGCCAGCCCCTCTCTGCCCTGGGGCCCCTTCACAGCCGGAGCGCGCTCCCGGGCCAGGCGGCCAGAGCCCAGCCTCTGCAGAGGTGCAGGCCCTTAATCCCTGGCTGGGGCAGTGCATGCTGGGAAATGTAGTCTCCAGGGGTTGCACCTCTGCGTTAATGGCTGGGTGGCTGCCCTCGGCTGTGCTCTGGGCAGAGCTTGTCCTCCCCCCCCGCCAAGGCTCTCGGGGGCTGCAGCTCCTGTTCCTATCGCAGAGCCTCTGCCTGAGCCGCAGCCCCCACGGGAGAGCTGGGCCCCAGGGAAGGCCGGGCCTTTCTGAAGGGGGGGCTGGCAGCTGCTCCAGGCTGGCAGCTCCTAGAGGCGGGGGCAGGGAGGCGAGGCCTGGAGCAGCCGGAGAACCTTGCCAGGTGCTGCGCTTGTGTCTGTCTCCTGTGTGCCCGTGTGCATGGCAAGCTGCCCTCCCCCCTCCCGTTCCGCTGGTGACAGCGGGGGGGGGCGGGGGCGGCGCTCTTTGGGAATGTGCTGGCTAGCCGAGCCCGCGCCCCTCGCTGTACGGCTGTGGAGCTATTCAATAAAGGGGGCGTTTCAGTCACGCTGGTGTCTGGGCCTTCGTTGCAAGGGGAAGCGGCTCCCCCTGTGCTGGGAATCCAGCCGGAACGGGGATGCTCACGGGGTGTTCTCTGCTGGAGCAAGGCCAGGGCTCTGTCTGTACCCCGGCTGCAGAGCAGGGCCAAAGGGGGGATCTGACCTGCTGCCCTGGGCGGAAGAGCTAGAAACGCTGGCCCAGTCTGTGTCCTGCCGCCTGGCCTGGGCTCAGCCTGCTGCTTAGGGAAGGTCAGCAGGGCCTGGCTCGCCGCTGGCCCTGGGCCACGCCGGACCTCCTCCCGGGGCCCAGCCAGCGCTCGGTGCGCAGGCTGAGGCTGCTCGGCCGGGGGGATTCAAACTGCAGCCCCCTCCCCCTTCCACTCCCTGACAGCCTGGAAGTGCGGCCTAGTCCCTGTGGCTGGATCCTAGCACCCGCAGGGAGGCGCCGTGGTGGGGAAGGTGAAGGGCTGCGTCTGAGGAAGGCAAACCTGGCCGGGCCCAGCCAGGGGGCTCGAGGTACTGGGCTGGGTGCACTGAGGTGATGGGAGCCGCTCCCGGGAGGCTCTTGGGAACCCAGGTACCCGGGAGAGCCCTGTTAGCTCCCTCACGGGTTGGCCGAGCTGGGTCCAGTGCCGGGAAGGGGGTGCTGCCGCTGGACTCCTGCAAAGGCCTGGCCTGGCAGAGGTGCTCTCCTGTAGGTTATCTCAGAGGCAGAGATGTGTGTACCAGCAGCCCCCCTTCCCTCGGGAAGCAATACATGAGGGTTGCAAGTTGTCACCGACCTGCAAGAGCGGGGCCCCAGCCCCAGCTTTGGAAGGCCTCGGGGAGGCCCCATTCAGTGGGTCGGAGCCCCTGGGGGTCTCTCCTCCAGGGGAAGCCGCTCAGCTTCATCGCCTCCTGGGGCTGGACTCCTGGGCCTGCAGCCCCACCTGTGAGCTCCGGGCCGCGAGTCCGCTGGCGACAGACCCCGCTGGAGACTTGTCCACTCCTCAGGGACTGATGCACCTCGCCCGGCGTCTGCAGGGACTCGCACGGCGTGGGCAGAACAGCCGGGTCAGCCGTTACCCGAACCCAGCGCGGGGAGGCCGTAGGGCAGCCCAGAGAACTACAGGCTAAGCAGGATCCATGCTGGTCGCCCAGAGCCCCGCCACACTGTAGCGAACCCCAGTGTTCAAGCTCCCTGTCTCCAGCTGACCTTGGCCAGACACCAGGTGAGTCCCGACTCCTGCCAGCAGCCAGCTCTGATCCCCCACCTCCCCCAGCCTTTGCTCTCCAGCTGGGGCACGTTACTCAGTCTCCCTGGGGAGCGGTGGGGAAACACCCTCCCCCCGTCCTTGGTTGCTAGGGGTCAATGTCAGGGCAGTTGGACTTACCAGGGTCTTTTCAAATGCTGCATTGCTGTGGGGACCTAGCCCCAGACGCCCGCACCCCCGGTTCCTGGCCTGCCCTCAGAGCAAACAGTAGTAATGCAACATAGAGAAACTGAGGCACAGACAGGACTCATACTAATATTCCCACTTCCTCACAGGTGGGTGCCTTTAAACCTCCTCCCTTTCCTCAGGGAAGTGTGGTTTTTAGGGCTAGTAGCCTGAGCCTTGTATCTCCAAAGGAGGAGAGATGGGTCTCTGTCCAGCTGAGGCCCAGTGCTGTCCCCGATCTCTGGCCCACGAAGCTGCTTCAACGCAAAACGATTCTGTGCTTCATAACGAGACAGCCCCGAGGTGCCTTCTAGTCTCTGTTGTTATGGGCCCATCCCTTGATCCCTCAGGGCTAATGGGTCCCTGGCAAGGCATCTGGGGGCTCAGCTCACAGAGTGACAAGCAACAGCCAGCAGCCGCCAGCCACCAAAGAGACATCCCCGTGACCTGCGCGGAGGCACTCGGCGGCTGCCTCCTTTTGTTCTCGTTTTTATTACACAGGCAAGGCAGAGGCGTCAACCTGCCCGCGTTCTCCACCCACCGCCGCACCAAGCACAGGGTCACGTGTACAAACAAACCAAGCACAGTCGGTGGGTGTCGAGGTCAAGCGCTCGAACGTGAGGAGATGGCAGAGAAGCAGCTGCCCCCTCCCGTGTCCCAGTCAGATGGGTCAGTTTCGCAGAGGTCCCAGTCAATTTCTAGTCAGTATCCTTTTCGGGTTCCCCCCAGGAGAGGGGCTTGTTTCTGCGCTCTCCTCTCCCCTGGAAGGGGTGGGCCGGGTTGGTTAAGGCTGCTGCCTCGATGTCCCAGCGATGGAGGTTTTGGGCATTCAGCCAGGCCGACGCGTGGTGGGGTCTAGGCCCTCGGGGCTGCGAGGAGGGGTGTGGGCTGGAGGAGCGGGTGGGTCTGTTTTCCATGCTGGTTATCATTACTGATTAGCCAGGCTCCTAGGGAGGAGAGCACACGGGTGCCTGGACTTTGCCTCCGTGCTGCCCGCGGTGCGTCCGTACCCTGCGCTCAGAAGGGTTCCCTCATTTCCAGGTGCAGGGCATGACCCGCTGCAGTTGCCCGGCGCGGGAGGATTCCTGACTCAGAGGCGCGGCTGCTTGGCACACGGCCCTCTTAGCCACCGAAGTCCTTCGTCCCTAAACGAGACACACACACAGCAACGGCCTGGGCCTGCCGTGTGGGGGCAGGGCAGCTAAATATACCCTGGCGGAGAGCCCGGCCGGCGGCTGGGTGCCTCCTGCCCTAGGCGACCTTTCTCCCAGTCCAGGAGGGTGCGTGGGTCCCGCTGCGGCGGGCAGGATGTGTCGGTGTCTGGGTGGGGCAGGCGCTGCAGCTGACTGGCTGGGATCCATGGAGGGTGGGTGGAGCAGGGATCTGCTTTAACCAGGACCCCTTCCCCTGGCCCAGTTCCCTGCTCGGGTGTGACTTCCCCAGTGACTGCTGGTGCCCTGGCCCACCAGGGCAGACAGGGCTGGGGGCCACCCAGACTGTGATGCTCTCCCTGCTCACCCATCCTCCTCCAACCCTAACCCTGTCACCCCCACCCCCACCCCATTCCCTGGCTTTTTGCCTTCCTCCCTTGAACCAGCCCCTCCCCAGCAGACAGACAGCCGGCCGGCTGGCTATCCTCGCCCGTGCCCTCACCACTGCCGCCCCTGGCTTTGCCCCTCTGCCCACAGGGCACTAGCACACGGGTCCTGCCTCAGCCCACCCCTGAACTGGAGCGTTCCCGTCCAGCGAGCGTGCCAGGCTGCATGGGAAGGGGATGGTGTCGAGTGGGCAGAGCAGGGGCCAGGGTGCCGGGAATCCTGAGTTCTCCGTCCTGGGGGTCCCTTGTTCCAATGCTTGGCCACAAGGCTCGGGGCGATGTCCCGGCCCCTGCCCTGCGCCGCAATGATGCAGCCTCGGGGCTGGCGCGCTGCAGCTGGTGAGGTGGCACCAGGGTTCTCCCCCCACGCTCGGCACCCTGCTCCCTTCGAAGGAGCCAGGCCGATCGCAGCTGTTCCCTGCCGTGACTGCGCCATGTTGGGGCTGGGGGAAGCGTGGGGCCGGCTCGCAGGGAGCTGACGGGGCGTCTCTGGGCAGGCTGCACTGGTGTTAACTGGTTCACAGCGCGCACCGGGGGAGGCTCTTGGTGTCCTGTGTGCTAGCCTGGCCCTGCGCCAGCGTCAATGGGGCGCTTTGGTTGTGGGGGGCTTGGTGTGATGGGCACACAAAGGGGATAAGTCCCCCCCCCCCATCTACAGCTCTTGAGGTTGGGTGGCGGGGGCAGGCAGGGGACTTGAAGCCAGGACTCCTGGGTTCTAGTCCCAGCCTGGGGGGGGAGGGGTCTCTAATGGTTAGAGCACAGGGTGGGGACAGGGGACACTTGTGACGGAGTAGGGACCGGGGAATGTCTCTAGTTTTACTGGGGCTGTCTGCAGTGGGGATGGGAGACAGAGACCTGAGCTGTCACCTGAGCCAGGAGGGGGGTGGGCAGGTGACACCTTTGCCCGGGAAACTGGACAAAGGCGAGAGGAGGAGCTGGGGGGAGGGGGCAAGCCAGCTAGGTGGGTTTTGGTTTCAGTTTGGAGCTGTGGGGTGAAATGCAGGGAGCCCCAAGACTGGGGTCTAAGCTCCCTGCCCCCCGGAAGGACCCGACTGAGGGGTCCTGGATGTACTGACAAGCTCTGGTTGGACTGTGTTCCTGGCATCTCTAATAAACCTTCTGTTCTACTGGCTGGCTGAGACTCCCAGTGAATCCGGGGAAGAGGGGTGCAAGGCCTGACTCCCCCACACTCCATGACAACACTAGAATTCGGAAGACCAGGATTCTATTCCTGGCTCTGCCGCTGGCTTGCTGGGTGAGCTTGGCCCCCTTCCGTGCCTCAGTTTCCCCATCTGTGCAATGGGCGGGAGATCCTGGCTCAGCCCGGTGGGTTGTGAGGCGCCGTTCACTAGTGGCTATGAGGTGCTGTGAGCCTTGCACTGACCGCGCTAGGGCAGGGCCCAGGGGGTCTGCTGTGTGTTGCCCCCCACGCCTGGGCCTGGCTCTCCTGGTGGGGTGGGGGCTGCCTCCGCCTCGCTCAGGCATTTGGGAGCAAAGAGCTGTGGGGCCCAAGGCCCCGCCTGCAGCTCAAACACCCACGAGCAGCAGGGGTGGGGCCAGCCGAGCGCCCCGAAGCTCAGACCCTGGGGAAGGAGAGGCCGCTGCGCTGGGCCCGAGCCTGGCCGAATGAACACACCACGCCCGGGGAACGGCTCAGAGAGGAGGCTGGTTCCTGGGCAGGACTCCAGGGGAACGTCCTGCCCCCAGGCCCACGAGAGCAGCTCCGGGACCCCCCAGCCATCGCCGGGGGGCCTGGGCAGCAGGAGTGTGACAAGCTGGGGGTCGCTGGAGTCCACCCCAAGCACAGCTGGGACCTGCATTGGGGAGCTCTGTCCAGGCATCAGTGTGCACCCCCCACCCCACCCCCGCCTTCGGCACCAGCCCCCGGCATCCGGGCGGCAGCAGCCACCAGGCCGGGGCCTACGCCAGAGTAGGAGCCTCGTCCCTGTTGTGTTCACAGCGTGCTGGTGTCCCGGGGCCACGGCCCCAGCGTGGGGACAGGCTCTGGGCGGCCCCGTCAGTGGGCCAGACTCCCGAGGGGTCTCACGCCTCCTGCAGGGGAAGCCAACCCCCCCCCAGCCCCACATGGGGGGGGACCAGTCTCCTCGCCTCCCCGTGGCTTCACCGTCTCCTGGGGCTGGACCCCTGGGCCTGCAGCCCCCCGCGAGCTCCGGGCAGCGAGTCCCCCTCAGACAGACCCCGATGGAGACTTGTACCATACTGGGGGGCAGCCCCCCTCCGCCAGCGTCCCGGGCTGACAGGCGGGTTATTAGTCCCCTGGACCAGCCCAGGGAGCCCTTGGAGAGCCCAGAGAACAGAAAGTTACAGCCTCTGAGCTGTGGGGGTCAGCCCGGAGCCCAGCCAGTGTCCCCCACCCGGCTCCCGCTCTGTCCCCCTGTCCTCTTTGTTCAGGTTCCCAGGCCCGTCCCTCCGGGCCCCCGGCCTCCAGCGGAGGGCAGCCATCCATGGGCATCAGCTGCTGGGTACCAAATGTCCCGGTGCCTGGATTTGCCGCTGTCTGCATGGACTCTCCATGGACTGGGGCCGTGGGGGGGCCGTGGGGGAACAGCTCCCGGGTGTCTGGGCAGAGGGTGCAGGGGGGGTCCCGGGGATTGGGGGGCACGGGGGGATCAGGTCCCGGGGTGTCTGGGCAGAGGGTGCAGGGAGGGTCCCGGGGATTGGGGGGGCGGGGCACGTGGGGGTCAGGTCCCGGGGTGTCGGCAGAGGGTTCTGGGGGGGTCCCGGGGGGGGTCAGGTCCCAGGGTGTCTGGGCAGAGGGTGAAGGGGGGGGTCCCGGGACGGGGGGGCGGGGCACGCGGGGGTCAGGTCCTGGAGTGTCTGGGCAGAGGGTGCTGGGGGATCAGGTCCCGGTGTGTCTGGGCAGAGGGTGCAGGGGGGGTCCCGGGACGGGGGGGCGGGGCACGCGGGGGTCATGTCCCGGGGTGTCTGGGCAGAGGGTGCAGGGGGGGTCCCGGGACGGGGGGGCGGGGCACGCGGGGGTCAGGTCCCGGGGTGTCTGGGCAGAGGGTGCAGGGGGGGTCCCGTGACGGGGGGGCGGGGCACGCGGGGGTCAGGTCCCGGGGTGTCTGGGCAGAGGGTGCAGGGGGGGTCCCGGGTCCATACGCCAGGCGAGTCTCAGTCAGGGCACTAGGACCCGGCGGGAGCCGGCAGGGCCGCTCAGCGTGTGCGCAGCTGGGCTGGGAGCCGGAGCCGGAGCCGGAGTCCGAGTGGGGCAGGTGAGAGGGGGCCGGCTCCCCCCCCCCCCCCCATGTGGGGCTGGGGGGGCGAGTTGAGGAGGCCGGGGGAGGCCGGGGGAGGCGAGGGGGCTGGTCCCCCCATGTGGTGCTGTGGGGGGAGTTGAGGAGGCCGGGGGAAGCGAGGGGGCTGGTCCCCCCCATGTGGGGCTGGGGGGGGGGGAGAGTTGAGGCCGGGGGAGGCGAGGGGGCCGGTCCCCCCCATGTGGGGCTGGGGGGGGGAGTTGAGGCCGGGGGAGGCGAGGGGGCCGGTCCCCCCATGTGGGGCTGGTGGGGGGGGGGAGTTGAGGCCCGGGGAGGCGAGGGGGCTGGTCCCCCCATGTGGGGCTGGGGGGGGTGGGGAGTTGAGGCCCGGGGAGGCGAGGGGGCTGGTCCCCCCATGTGGGGCTGGGGGGGGTGGGGAGTTGAGGCCCGGGGAGGCGAGGGGGCTGGTCCCCCCATGTGGGGCTGGGGGGGGTGGGGAGTTGAGGCCCGGGGAGGCGAGGGGGCTGGTCCCCCCATGTGGGGCTGGGGGGGGGAGTTGAGGCCCGGGGAGGCGAGGGGGCTGGTCCCCCCATGTGGGGCTGGGGGGGGGGAGTTGAGGCCGGGGGAGGCGAGGGGGCCGGTCCCCCCCATGTGGGGGTGATGGGGGGGGGGTTGAGGAGGCGAGGGGGCTGCCCCCCCATGTGGGGCTGGGGGGTGGGGGGTTGAGAAGGCTGGTCTCCCCCATGGAAGCTCTCAGGTCTCCAGGGTGTGAAGGGGCCGGAGGGACCTGGGGGTGGCTGAGCCTGAGCACGCCCCCCCCCCCCCAGCCCCGGCTTCAGCACCGGCTGCCCAACGTTGGTCCTCTGCCCGCTTGGGGCCCCCTGCTCCTCTGCAGCCTGGCCGGGGGCTGGATGGAGCAAGCAAGGGCCCGGGAGGGGGGGGGCCCTAAAGCTTATGACAGAGGATCAAGGGACACAGACACATGGGGACGGGGACACAGACACATGGGGACGGAGACACACTCACAGCCCAGCTGTTGTCCCTGGGGCTGAGCGTCTGTCCGCCATTGCCCTTCCCGGGGGGTGAGAATTACCCTGGGGCCCCGTCCTGTGCTCCCCTTCGCCCCCTGCAGAACGCTTCCTGCACCGGTGCCCCCGTGGGGCAAGGTGATCGTGGGGCTCCTCGCGGTGCCGGGGGGCTCAGGACCGCTGGTGTAATAGCCCTGGGGTGCAGCTCGCGCTCTGCTCCCCTCCTCCCCCTGCCATCCCCGGGGCAGTGTGTAATCGCACACGTGGGTGTCCCAGGCTGTGTGTCTCTCCGTGCACACGGCCGTGCCCCCCCGCACGCAGCTGTGTCCTGCGCCCGCTGCCGGCTTGGTTTGATTTGTTTCAACGATGACAAAATGAATGGCGAATAATCGCAGCTTTAATCAATTATTATACACGTTTTGTGGCTGTTTTTCTGTATTTTCCAATATCTTGATTTCAACGGAGGACGCAGGATCCGAAGGGGACAGTGCTCGCGTCACGCTGTTATTTTTTATTACAAATAGTCGCACTGTAAAACACGTTCAACAGGAGACCGTGCGCTCTGCAAGTCGAAGCACCGAGGGGCAGACGAATGTTTAGCGCGTCTGGCACGTGAAATATCTCGCGACGCCGGCTACAACCGTGCCCTGCGAACGTCCAGTCTCGCTTTCAGGTGACATTGTAAACAAGTCAATCTCTCCTGCAAGTGTCGCCAGTGTTGTTGGTTCCGAGCGACTGGCTGAAGAAGAAGTTGGACTGAGTGGACTTGCAGGCGCTGACGTTTCACATGGTTTTGTTGTTGAGAGGCGGTTCTGGAACAGATAAATTTTGCATTTGTAAATTGCAGTTTCAGGACAAGAGATCGCACTGCAGGACTTGTACCAGGTGAACTGAAAACCAGGGTTTCTTTTGTTTATCTTTAGCACAGTGCAAATATTTGTAATCAAAAATAATACTATGACGTGAGCCCCGTACACTGCTGTCCTTGCATTCAATATCCTTGAAAATGTAGAAAAAATCCACAGTATTTCGAATCCCCTGTGATGGGTATTCCATTCTTTAACACGGCGATGAATCGCGTAATAACTGCCACGACTTGATAGTCCTAGTGCCAAGGCCTCCCGGGAGCCATTGCTCTGGGGGCTGGGCAGAGAATTATGGGATACGTACCCAGAGGGCAGTGCGTCTGCACGGGGGGGGAACACAGTCCCCTGCCCACCCCCAGCGTGGCTAGCGTGGGCACGCTTCCCGGCTGGGGCCACTGGACGAATGGCCACTACTCAGCCTTGGCCTCAGAGAAGGGCAAGGCCCGGCCTCTGGAGCAGGAAGCACACCACTCATCTCCTGGGGGGGTCGGGTTGGCTTACAGCCCCCTGAGGGGCATGCCCCTCTGATTACCAGCCCCCCTCCCTGCCTGTGTCCTAGCAGGGGCTTTCAGAGGGGCCCAGGCCGTAATCTCTGCAGGAAGCTGGTGGGGAGGGAGATCCAGGGAGCTGTATCCCTCCACGCGCGGGCCAGGGCACTGGCTTGGGGGTTTGAACAGGCAGTGCACACGCGTGGGCTTGTGGCCCTGTATTTGCACATGTATGTGTGTGCATTTGCACACCTGCCAGAGAAGGTGGCTGAGTGGTTGCAGCACTGGATTGCTAATCCGTTGAGCTGTGCATGCGTGTGTTTGCACATCACTCCTGACGGAGCCTGTCTCCTGGGGGCTGGGTTGCTGGGGTGATGAGTGTGGTAGAGAACCCACGTATAACTGAATATCAGTGTGTGTGTGTGTGTGCGCGTGTGCATGTGGGATGCTCGTGTGTCTGCACAGCTGTGTCTGTATGTGCACACCTCGGTGTGTTCACATGCGTGTGGTCTGGGCATAGCTGTCAGTGTGTATTTGCACACCTCCGTGCGCTCACACGCGCGTGTCGGCGCCAGACCCCCGCTGAGCGGTTGTGTTTGTGCCGTTGTGTCTCCGCAGCCTCTCGCCCGGCAGGATGGTGGCGCTGGGGAGTTACTGCCCGGGGAACGGCACCGTGGCCCAGGCCTGGACGCAGCAGGGGGCTCTCCCCCTGCTTCTACTTCACGCTGGTGCCCACGGTGCTGCTGAGCGTCTGCCTCTTGCTAGGGGCCCTGCAGTTCGCCTGCTACGCCCGGTTCGGCCGCGCCATGGAGCCCAAGCACATCCCCCGCTCGCGCCTCCTACCACGGGCAGGTGCTGCTCTCGCTGCTGCTGGCGCTGCAGCCCCTCGGCGCCCTCCTGTGGCAGGCGCTGGCCGCGGGCCCGCTGCCCGGCTACGCGCTGCTCTCCGCCTGCCTCTCGGCCGCCGGCTGGGCCTGCGCCCTCGGCCTCCTGCGGCTGGAGCACACCCGGGTGCTGGCGCAGGACCGGACCCGCGGCCACGGCACCGTCCTGCTGCTCTTCTGGGCGCTGGCCTTCGCCGCCGAGAACCTGGCCCTGGTGTCCTGGAGGAGCCCCCTGTGGTGGTGGGCCTGGGAGACGCTCCGCAGAAGGTAGGTCGGGGGGCGAGGTCCTTTGGCCCCCCCAGTCCCTCTTTGGGGAGAGGCAGGGAAGCCTCCCCCCAGCCTGAGCAGGGTCCGGCCGCCGGCGCGGGTTTGGACAGCCACACCCTGGTGCAGCCTGCCCCTAGGTGGGGAGGTGTGGAGTCCTGTTAGCCCATCGATTGCACCCCCCGAGCCCAGAGCAGAGCCCTGCTGCCCAGGGGTCTGGAGCCCCACCTGGACCCATAGATGTGACTGGTGCAGCCTGCCCCTGGGGGGCGTGGGGTGGAGTCCTGTTAGCCCATCGATTGCACCCCCCGAGCCCAGAGCAGAGCCCTGCTGCCCAGGGTTCTGGAGCCCCACCTGGCCCCATAGATGTGACTGGTGCAGCCTGCCCCTGGGGGGGCGTGGGGTGGAGTCCTCTTAGCCCATCGATTGCACCCCCCGAGCCCAGAGCAGAGCCCTGCTGCCCAGGGGTCTGGAGCCCCACCTGGACCCATAGATGTGACTGGTGCAGCCTGCCCCTGGGTGGGGAGGTGTGGAGTCCTGTTAACCCATCGATTGCACCCCCCGAGCCCAGAGCAGAGCCCTGCTGCCCAGGGGTCTGGAGCCCCACCTGGACCCATAGATGTGACTGGTGCAGCCTGCCCCTGGGGGGGCGTGGGGTGGAGTCCCTGTTAGCCCATCGATTGTACCCCCCGAGCCCAGAGCAGAGCCCTGCTGCCCACGTGTCTGGAGCCCCACCTGGCCCCATAGATGTGACTGGTGCGGGCTGGTCCAGCCCCTAACGCCAGGGCACCGGAGCCTGTCTGGCCTGGGGCTGGTGCCGAGCCCGAAGGATCCCCCGTCTGCCAGGCAGCCCTGCAGTGAGAGCTTGTGGGCTGGCCCCAGATGTGTCCCGGCCCCCCACTGCCAGGGCTGTTCACCGGGCAGCTGTGTGCGGTGGCACCGGGCCGGTCGTGCCAGTCACTACCAGCGTCCGGCTGTGGGGAGGGAAGGGCCTGGCGTGGATTGGAAAGCCCGAAAGCCTGGGCCCCGGCCCTTCCCATGGGGACAGTCCCAGCAGAGCCACCTCCCGGCTGGGGAGTTTGTCCTGCTTGCCGGTCCGTATTGTTCCTAATTCAGCCCTCTGGAATCCCCCCCAGCTCCTGCCTCCCCCCCCCAGGGCGTTTACCCTGCGGACGCCGCAGACCCTGGCGGGAGGCAGCCCCCGTTTCTCTCCCCACCCCTGGGCCTCTGCTGCTCGGCCCTGGGATTCCTGCTGAGTCAGGGTGGGGTGAGCCGGCAGTGGGGGAGGCGGGGCTCCCCGGCTCTGTTCTGCTGAGTCACGGGCGGGGGGCGGGGAGGGTGTTTGCGTTCTGGGTGGGTGTGGGGGCCCCTTCCCTGCAGGGAGCTCATCCTAACGTCTGTCCCGTCGATCTTTGGTCCCACTGCGCAGATGGGGGGTAGCTCCCAGGGGAAGGGGGGGGCTTTAGATCCCCCTCCAGCCCAGCCAGCCAGCTGCCCCCCCCTTCAACCCAGCCCCCAAACCTCATCTAAGGGCCCCTCGCTCACCCCAGCTCCTCCTGGGGTGGGACTCTGGCTACTCTCCCCCAGCCTCACCCGGCAGCCGTGGGGACATCATCGGGGCAGCTGTGGAGTCCCCTGCCGTGGGGTGCCGGGGTACCAGTTCCCAGGCGAGGGGAGCCCCCAGCCGCATCCTAGAGCTCTGGCTGGCCAAGCTCCCCTGCCCCGGCAGAGACGGGACGGCTCCCAGCAGCCTGGGCCGAGGTGACTGCCCAGCGCCCCCGACCCCGGAGCTCCCAGACCTCGCCGGGCTCAGAGGGGAGAGATTCGCCAGAGGGGGAGCAGCCGGGACGTGGCATGAACCCCCCTTCCCCGCCTCTTGCTGCCCCCAGGAACCTGGTCCTCAGTGGGGACCCACAGTCCCGGATCCCCGGCCGTGGAAGAGTCTCTGGGGGGAGCCGTCAGTGCGCCAGGCCCCAAGGGTCCCACTCCCCTCAGGGCAGACCGGCCAGCGGCAGGACCGTTTGGGCTCCGTCTCTCCGGCCCTGGCGAGAGCGGCTGTGTCTCTCCAGAGCCCGGCTCGTATCGCAGCCTCCTGCTCCGTGGTCCCCGGTCTGAGCCCGTCCACACAGGCACGCCCCAGCCCAGCCGAACGTCCTGCCTTCGCCCCCGCACTGGGCCCTCCGAGCGCCGCGGGGGGCCGCTGGGCTCTGAGCCCCCGGCCTGTTCTCCAGGGCGCTGGCTCCAAGCTGAGGGCTCCGGCCTGGGTGGGGGCTGGGATCTTGGGGGTGCCGGTGGCTGATCCGTGTCTCCCTCGCAGGTGCAGTTCAGTCTGTGGGTGCTGCGGTACGTTTGCACCTTCGCCCTCTTCGTGCTGGGGATGAAGGCCCCCGGGCTGCCCCACAAGCCCTACATGCTGCTGGTGAACGAGGACGAGCGCGATGTGGAGAACAGGCAGGTGGGTCCCTCGCAGGTCAGGGGGGCTGCAGGGGGGTGAGGGGCGTCACCACGGCGGCAGTGTTGGGTTACTGCAGTGGTTTGTGAGGTGTCGATCCGGCTGGGAAAGGGTTTGGTGGGTCCTGCCAGCTCCCTGGGGTGGTGGCTCAGGGCCCAAGTTGGGCATGAGGGAGGTGGGAGCAGCTCCATGAGGCGGAGATGATCTAGGGTGTGGGCTGAGCAGGCCCGAGGGAGGAGCCCTGCACCAGCCCAGCCTGGAACAGAGTTGAACTTTCCCTGGGTGCTGAACCCCACCCCAGCCCCAGGCCTTGGGGGCGGGCACCTTCCACCCACAGGCCTTGGGCCGAGAAGGGCTTCCCGCGGCCACCTCGCCTCTCCTCCCCTGGGGCCGCCACGGCAGCCAGCGGCAAGGGGAGAAGGCAGCTGATCTTTCCACCGCAGTGCCCGGGCGCGAGGACCCCCCCCCAGCATTACCCGCCCCCCACCCCCATCCCAGGGATGGCCCTGGCAGGGTCTAGATCTAGTGTGTAAACGGGACCCAGCAAAGGAGTGAATCTGCCAGCAGATGGTGCTGCTGGCTCTGCGGTGTCCCTCCCCACCCAGCCCCTGGCCTGTCCCTTGGCCGGGGCTG